>VDFB02238689.1:0-14570 GCA_007258455.2 Sequoia sempervirens | reverse complement strand
TTTAAGAGATTTAAACAAAATTATTATTGAGGTGGGACTCTTATTGTAAGAAGAACAAATGATCCAAAGATTGTATTTGTTGTTATAACTTTAGTTGTAATATATTAAATTATATTTTAGATGGTATATATGTTACATATATATTATTGTATATATACTATAATAGTATAATGATGTTAAAATTATATATTATATATTTATATATGTGTTACATATGTATTATATAGTGTATATATTATAATATGTTGTTAAATTAATAATATAATAGAATTAAAATATATTATTTATTTGAATTTGTTATTAGATTATTTTTATATATTTGAATTTAATAGAGATGGAAAATATAAAATAGACAAGCTAGGTTAAAATGATTTATATTGAAGGTAACATAGGAGACAAAATTAAGAAAATATGTTATTCAAAATTACTATAAAAATAAAACAATATGCTACTTATAACACTATTTTTCATGTGAAGGTGACACAGTATGCAAGATTTTTGGAATAAACTGTGTGATTTTTATATCATGAACGTTTCGGATCATACTCCATGATCCATCATCGGGATGATCAGCAGTAGAGTATGATCCGAAACGTTGATGATATAAAAATCACACACAGTTTATTCCAAAAATCTTGCTTACTAGCATCATGGACTGTGGAAACAAAATGTTATTAAATGAAGTGACTATTTAAATTTCAAATAAAAACATAAATATTAAAATATATAACATAAATTTTAATTTATTTTAAAATATAAAAAATCTAATTAAAATGTGGTAATTTGTTTTTTAGAGTTTACACTTAGATTTCTATTTTCCCTATTTTTATTATTTTGATCTTGCATGCTTACATTAACCATAATTCATTAATACAAAAAAATATAGGAGAGATAATTTTTTTTTATTTTGATTTAATCAAAAAGGTAGAAATGTCAAAGATTAAATAAATTAAAATCATAATAAAGATTGATTCAAGAAGAAAATTATTAAAATTAAAATTATTTATATTAATAATTAAAATATAAGATAATAAAAAAAAAAGGAGTTGAGAATTTTTAATCTTAATTATTATAGTGGATGTCTTAAACAATTATTCTTTTGGAAATATCAAAACTAAGAATGAAACCAACATAAAATTTTAATAAAATATATTTCAATAAAATGATGTGCACACTAAGTTAAAGCATTGATATTGCTAGTCAAATAGTATGTAGGGAAAACGAAAACTAAGAGATAAAAATATTTAACAAATAAAAATATATACTATCTATAGCAACAATTTTTTGGGGGCTAGAAATTTATAAATTATAGGTTGGATGGTAAGGCTAACAATTTTTGTTGTGGTTTGTATTTTTCTTCTGTGCTTTGTTTGTGCTAGGCTGTTGCCCATGTGTCTTTCACTCTCTTTGTTTATGCTTGTGTTTCTCCTTTTAGTTGTTTAGTTGTTTTGTGGGTTGAGGTGTCTATGCTTTTTCTAAACAAAACCATTTAAAATTAAATTATATCAATAGTCAAATGCTATGCAAAAAATAAATAAATAAATAAATAAAAAGTCTTACTTTGTAAAATTGGAAAACCTAATTATTATAATGATGAGTTTGTTTATATTAAAAGAAAGGTAAAGATCACATGAATTATTCACACTTAAAAATTTGGAAAACATCCTACTTATAGCAACACATTTTTTTCACTTATTAAATAGTGACTATTAAAATTCTTAATAAAATAAATAAATATTATATTATAGCATAATAGCTCAAATTCTAATTAATTTTAAAATATCAAAATATAATTAAAACAATAAAAATAATTACCACTTGTACATACCACCACTAACCTAAAATAATGAAAAGAGATAAAAGTCTTACTTTGTAAAATTGGAAGAGTCATTCAGTCAAACTGCATCTTATAGAAACTAAAAATATATACCTTTACTTGGTAAAATTGAAAAACCTAATTATTATATTAGCACATTTTTTATGTATTAAGAATGTAGAAATTATTATTTTAAAAAATATTATTTATTAAAAATTTAACTCTTTTTTTACGCCGAGAGGCGTTATACAGTGAAAGCATTCAAGGAATATTCTCGTTAAGTTTTTGAAACTGCATTTAAATTGACATTTTTGTTGGCTGTCATGAGTGGTGGCAATTATAATTCTTCCATAGTTAAATTCTAAAAAAATAATTTGAACCTCATATAAAGTCTGGTGCCGAGCAAGTTAATATTTTAAGCATAAATTATCATCATAAAAGTCTCGATCATCTTGGTTGAATGTGTTTTCCTGAGTTGAGGGCCCTAAATCCCGGGTATGGAGGCAAAGTAGGAGAAGGGTGTGGTCGAGCTGGAGGAGTGGACGTGATCTGGTGGAGAAAAAAAGAAGATTTACTATCTTATTATCATCTTAATATTTTTATTATCAAGCTTGACTTCTGAAGGGGAGTTCGATAAATTGAAGGAGGTAGTTATTGTAACGACCCATCATTCAATCGATCTCCTTAGCCTTTGGAAGGAGAAAATCTTGGCTATCGGGAAAAATAGCAGAGATAGAGGATTCGGGAAAAAGAAAATCTATATTCTGAATATAGACAGGCCCTGAAGGAGTTCGACGAGTCTATAAATGAGCAGAGCTGAGCAGAGCAGAGACGTCTTCAATACAAATTGCACAAACTGAAAGGGTTTGAAGTTCCTTACACCTGTAGAGCATCGTTGCTTGGGAAGCTCAGATTTTACAGGCACGTTTGCTGAAAACTTCTTGCATTTTGAAGCAAAGAAAGTATTAGTATTTTCTGAAACAATAAACGATGCTACATACAGTTTAGTATTGTTTTGTATTACTGGAGATTTTATTATGTATCTGTAGTGCCTTTCCAATCCAATATATTGAACAATGCCATTCTGGGTCCATTAGATGTAATCAGTATCAGAGGAGAATTGATATGTTTTGTGAGAGATTGTTTCCATCTTTTGACATCCTTTTTCTACTTTCATTCATGTTTAACTGAGATTGTTTCCATCTTTTGACATCTTTTTTCTACTTTCATTCATGTTTAACGAAAACTTAAAAACTTTTGAAGTGTTTCTGAAAACATCCAAACCCACCATGGAGAAATACAGTGATATTATGTTGCATGAATTGTTTTGAGCACAGACAAAATTGTATCTTGTGTTTCATGCATTCCAGTTTAGTCCCACTCTACACAGCCCAGTTATAAATAATAGATTTCATCTTTTCATCTTCTATTTTTATAAATCTACTAAAGTGGATGAACCCAACTGTGCAAACGAATTAGCATAGAAAAGGAAATACCTAAGTTTTTAAGGTTTTGTACTACTGAAGCATCTGGTTGAGTATGAAAGAAGCTTCTACTGCACGTTTCCAGTCTGATGCGCGAGGATCCTTTTTGTCTATTCCCAATACCAACGTTCCCGAGTGTCATGCGTGGTGTATGTTATTCGTGTCCAAGCTCTTTCTGTTACTGTGCTTCAATGGAAACATCGGTGAACAGAAGGGAACAAATAATAAGGCGATAGCTTTCAAAGGCGGTGACAGATTCCACTTTAACGGTTCGGTGTCCCTATGGGGAAGGAGCAAGAGAGCGTGAGTGGTGGCTTGCTTTTTATTTTTATTTTTGAATTGGTTTCTTAATTTGTAATCTCAGTAGATACATAAATGGGCGAGTAAATATCTGTGAATATCTTATGAATTTTGAATAGGGAGTGGGATATCTTATTAAGTTCATCTTTTTACTATGTAGCATATAATGTGATCTGGACCTTAGCACAGGTATAACCACATTGCTTAAATAGCTCCATGCTTCTCAAAGTTTGTAGCAGGTATTACATAATGGTCCAAGTGTTATAAGTATTTCATCTAAAGACTTCATGCTACCGCCTTTTCTCTGTCAGAGGCTGTCCCTTTTCCCACTGGTCTTAAGTCTCTTAAAGTCTTCATACTGCCACCAAGACTATGGGAGACCATCCTTTTTTGCTGTCCTCATATACTGCCTTAAACGTATAGTCCTTCTATTTGTCCTTCCGAACCAAAATCATGCATTTCATCACGAGCAGTTGATGGCTGACAGTAAGACCAAAGAAATGATAAGGATACCTTATATCCTGTCAAATTCTTTGGGAGCTAAACAACATAGCATTTAAGAGAGCTCGTTGATCATGTAAATCATGTCATGTAAAGTGTACGCCTCACAGAGATGTTATTGCATGCAATGCTATGACCACAACTATGCACAAATGGATTCGTCGAAAAAGCTTCAGGAAACCTCAAGAAAATGCAATGGCAGGTGTAAAGCCAGGTCGAATTAATATTATTAGGCACATGTAATCTCAATAGATACATAAATGGGCGAGTAAATATTTAGGGTTAGAGTGCAATTAAGATTATGATTATAATTGGGTTATGATTATGGTTATGGCTTAGTTAGGATTAGGGTTCAAATCAATTAGGATTAGAATTCAATTAAGGTTGAGGATAGATTAAGATTAGGGTTAAGGTTAGGGTTATATGAGAAAGCTTTGGGTAAAGGTTAGGGTTACGTTTCAATTAGGGTTAGAGACAATTAGGATAAGGGGTAGTAGTAATTTTAGGATATGATAAGAGTTCAATAGGGGTTGTGTTCTAATAAGGGTTAGGGTTAGGGTTCAATTCATATTAAAAGTCAATTAGAATTTGGCTCATCATTAGAATTAAGGTTTGTATTGAAATTATAATCATGAATAGAGTTTGAGTTAAGGCTAGGGTTAGAATTAGAATTAGGGGTAGATTTCAAGCTAAGATTAAAAGTCAATGAGGGTTATGGTTCAATTAGAATTAGAGTTCACTTAGGGTTGTAAGTTAAATAGATCAATTAGAATTAGGCTCATCATTAGAATTAACATTAGTATTTAAATTATAATCATTAATAGAGTTTGAATTAAGGTGGGTTCTACGATAAATAGAGAAATTAGAATTAGGCTCATCATTAAAAGTAAGGTTAGAATTATAATAATGAATAGAGTTCACATTAAGGGTATGATTAGAAATAGAATTAGGGTTAGATTTAAGGCTAAGATTAAAATTCAATTAGGGTTATGGTTCAATTGGAATTAGGGTTATGATTAAAATATAGCAACTTAAATAGATAAATCTGTTATAATAAATGCACATCTAAAATCAATTTAAAATTATAAAATTAACTACAAAAAAAATATAATAAATTGATATTAAAAAAATAATGTGATTAAAAATTACATTTACACATAAGTTCATCATATGAAAAAAATATATAACATTATGATTTACTATTATGATTATTCAATTATCACTTAGTTAGGATTATGATTATAATTGGCTTATGATTATAGTTATGCCTTACTTAGGATTAGGGTTCAATTCAATTAGGATTAGAATTCAATTAAGATTAAGGATAGATTAACATTAGGGTTAAGGTTAGGGTTATAGGAGAAAGCTTTGGGTAAAGGTTAGGAATAGAGTTGGGGTTAGGGTTACGATACAACTAGAGTTAGGGTTAGGTTTCAATTAGGGTTAGAGACAATTAGGATTAGGGATAGGATTAATTTTAGGATACGATAAGGGTTCATAAGGGTCAAGAGTTCTAATACAAGTTAGGCTTAGGGTTCAATTAGTATTACAGTTAGAATTAGGCTCGTCATTAGAATTAAGGTTAGTATGAAAATTATCATCATGAATAGAGTTAGAATTAGGGTTACATTTAATGCTAAGATTAATAGCCAATTAGAGTTGTGATTCAATTAGAATTAGAGTTCAATTAGGGTTGTAAGATAAATAGATCAATTAGGGTTATAGAGAGTGTTCAATTAAGTTTAGGGTTCAATTAGGGTTAGAATACAATTAGGTTTATGGGTTAGGGTTAGAGTGCAATTAAGATTATGGTTAGAATTGGGTTATGGTTATGGTTATGGCTTAGTTAGGATTAGGGTTCAAATCAATTAGGATTAGAATTCAATTAAGATTGAGGATAGATTAAGATTAGGTTAAGGTTAGGGTTATAGGAGAAAACTTTGTGTAAAGGTTAGGGTTGCATTTCAATTAGGGTTAGAGACAATTAGGATAAGGGGTAGTATTAATTTTAGGATATGATAAGGGTTCAATAAGAGTTGTGTTCTAATAAGGGTTAGGGTTAGGGTTCAGGTTCAATTCATATTAAAAGTCAATTAGAATTTGGCTCATCATAAGAATTAAGGTTTGTATTGAAATTATAATCAAGAATAGAGTTTGAGTTAAGGCTAGGGTTAGAATTAGAATTAGGGGTAGATTTCAGGCTAAGATTAAAAGTCAATGAGGGTTATGGTTCAATTAGAATTAGAGTTCACTTAGGGATGTAAGATAAATAGATCAATTAGAATTAGGCTCAACATTAGAATTAACATTAGTATTAAAATTATAATCATTAATAGAGTTTGAATTAACGCTACGGTTAGAATTAGAATTAGGGGCAGATTTTAGGATAAGATTAAAAGTCAATTAGGGTTATGATTAACATATAGCAACTTAAATACAATTTTTTTTAATAATAAATGCACATCTAAAATCAATTTAAAATTATAAAATAAAATACAAAAAAATATATAATAAATTTATACTACATTCAATTCTTCTGCTATAGAAAAATTCAACAAATTATCAATGTTTGAAATCTATTGAATACTATTTTCCTTATATGATGATGATGTAGGCATGGATCCTATCAACAATCCATATAAGCAACCAATTGCTGGAAAAAATGAACCTCAAACAAGAACCATTCCTATTGCAGCACTCAATCCGTACCAGAATAGATGGTCAATAAAGGCAAGGGTTACTAGAAAGGGTCAACTTCGTCATTTTAACAATGCCAAAGGACATGGAAAAGGGTTTACTTTTGACTTGGTTGATTCAGATGGTGGTGAAATCAGAGTGACATGTTTTAATGGAGTTGTAGAAAAGTTTTATGATCATATTGAAACTGGAAAAGTGTATCTCATCTCAAAAGGGAGACTCAAACCTGCACAAAAAGAATTTTAACCAAATAAAAAATGAATGGGAAATCTTATTAGAAACAAATTCGATTGTTGAGTTGTGTTTGGAGGAGGATAGCTATATACCAAAATAACAATTCCATTTTACATCGATAAGAGAAATTGAGAACATGAAAAGCAATTCTTTGGTTGATATTATTGGTTTTGTTCTCTCAATCGACACACCAAACACCATATTCAAAAAGAATGCCACACAAACTCAAAAAAGAACCCTTCAAATGAAAGACATGTCTGGTTGTATGGTGGAATTAACATTGTGGGGTGATTTCTGCAATAAGGAAGGTCAACAACTCCAAGAAATGTGCAATGTAGGAACCTTCTCGATTCTTGCGATAAAGGCTGCACGAATTAGTGATTTTGGTGGGAAATTTGTGGGAACAATTACTACAACCCAGCTCCTTATAAATCCAGATCTTCCTCTCTCACACCAATTGAGATTTTGGTTTGATATAGAAGGGAAGAATGTCCATTCTCATTCTATTACAAAGGAAATCTCATTTGCGATTGAAGAAAAAATGTTAAAAAGTATCTCATAAATACAAGATCAGGACCTTTCCAACTCTGGCAAACCTTATTGGATAGTGATAAAAGCTACCTTATCTTTCATTAAGGTAGAATTTTTTTTTATATAGCATGCCCCTTGAAAATTGGAGATAGGCACTGCAAAAAGAAGGTAAACACTAATGAAAATGGTCAGTGGTATTGTGGAAGATGTGATAAAACTTTCCCTGAATGTGATTATAAATATATACTTCAATGCAAAGTGCAAGACCATACTTCATTCACTTGGATTACAACTTTTGAAGAAGCGGCAGAAGAAATTATGGGTGTTACAGCAAAAGAATTGAACATTTTGAAGCATGAAAAACAAGATGATGTTAAATTTTCACACATTATACAAAAGGTCCTTTTCAATAGATACATATTTAAACTTCAAGTGAAAAAAGAGACTTATAATGATGAACAAAGGATTAAATGCACAGTCATAAAAACAACAAAGTTTGATTATTCATCTGAGAGAAAAGCTTTATTAAACTCAATTGCAAAGCTATAGGTTTCGTAACATTCAAATGCTTTTCCTTTCTATTGTTTGCTTCGTCCTTTTCCTTTCTGGCAGCTGGTGTTTTCTGTTGGACTTTTGTTTCCTTTCCTTATTTTTGTAAACTCTGTGGTTTCAGGTCCCTGTAAAACCCGTTTTACCCTTTATAAAAAACATTCAAATGCTTGAATGTATATAATGTTAACAATGTATTCAAACATTTGGAAAAAAAAAACAGTGGATATATCTAAGTTAGTTAATGCCATTTTATCACACAATATACTTCTTTGATGGTGTCAATACTAAATCTAGTGATTGATGAACATTCCTACTTTTAAATTTATTGTTCTTGGTTGATTGTTGTTATAGACAAGTTGGTATGATTTCAAATTTGAATGTCTACCCTTATATATGGGAATTGAGATAAACAATGGCATAAACAATAATGAAATCAAATTGATTGCTTTCCAAATTCATATTCATGAAAATCTAAGCATTTTTTCAAGTCAATAGGTGTCTCGATAAAGATAACTCTCTCGGCGTGTTTTACATATATTATTAATTAATATAGGTATGCTAGTATTAAAACAATGAAAAGAATAGTCAATTTATAACAGTAATCTAAAAGAATGTAAAAAAAAATCTAAATTATATATAAAATAAATATTTCAAAATATAAAATATAAGTATAAATTTAAATGAATGGGTTGAATGATAAGATTAGCCATAACATCTAAAAATTAAGGAATTTATTAAAAAAGACTAAAAATTTAAATATAAATTTGTTTGATTAAACTATAATCTTCTTAAAAATTAAAAATATTAATATCAATATAATTTAACTATTTTAATTTAAAAATATTTTAAATTAATATGAAGTATGATTTGTTACAATATATATAAGATTAATAGATGAATACTAAGTATGATTTGTTACAATGTAGGATATACAAGTGATAAGATTAATAGATAAATACTAAGTATGATTTGTTACTATGCAGGATTACCCACCATTCCATAATAATCGTTAATGAAAGTAATGGAAGCGCCAAAATCACTTATATCGGGTGAAAATTGTGTACCAATTAGATTCAAGAGAATTGATTTTTGAAATATATTTTGTTATATAATTCGCATCTATACATTGATAATAGATTGAAAGAATTCAAATAGAAAAATTATTCCAGTTCTCATTGGTTAAAGTGAGAGTTATTAATAACTAGTTAAGTTCTGGTGAAGTTGCCTACTTAGTTCCCACAGCGGGAAAATTATATTTTATAAGAAGAAAATAAAATAAATCTACAATTTGTTTTATAATTTCACTTTTAACTTTAAATGTATGTGTTTCCACTCATTAAGTTGTATTTTTTTTACAATCACATTTTTATTTTAGATGTTTGTTTATAAAATATAAAGATGCATTAAAAATATATTAGAAATATTTTTCTTTATATTATATAGCATTCATAACATTAAATTAGCATAGAATAATTTCACAATATCTCTTAACATTCATAACTTAAACCTTTTATACACAATATCAAGTTAATTATAAAAAACACATAAAATTATTTATAAGATACTTAAATTTTTTAACAATTTAATAAACTATAATTTAATATAATTAAGAAAAATTAAATAAGAACTATAGATAAATTTATGAAATATTGATTTACTTATCAAGAAAAAATCAATTATAAATTTACTTATTAGTGATAAATTTACTTACCAATCTATTTTTAACTATCAGGAAAAATTAATCATTAGTGATTGCAACGTATTGGCACATCTTTTAAACCCGACGAAATGAAACACGTTGAAACGTTTGGTTTCTTGAGACATGAGAACCCCTTTTCCTTGGCTGGATTGTTAATAGCTTTGGAGTTTTAACAAGTGAACTTCAACTTTTTCTGTTTTGAGCCGAAAGGTATGATTGAAAGTAAAAATGGCCAGAGATTTTGGCAGAATTTTAAAAGGCCGGTACCACTTTCCGTTGTTGCACGAAACTTTGAGTGATAAGGGCGGATTTTCAGGAAGCATAAATTTTATTTATTTTTCACTTGTAATTAATCTATTTCGTTATTTTGAATCTTTTTATTAGTTCCTGCGAGGGAACTATAGGCACCACCAAATCTTAACTAGTTATTAATATTTCTCTTTTTAACCAATGAGATCTGAAGCATTTTTTCTATATTTCAAAATTCATTTCTCTTCAATCTAATTAGAAGACAAATTTCACCCAATATAAGCGATTAATGTGCTTCCATTACTTCCATTTCGAATCTTAACTAATTTTTAGGAGTTTTATTAAACTTAGGTTGTTTATTTCCAATAATTCAATGAGGTAAACCATACTAAATATTTTGAAAATTAAATTACACTATAGCGATAAATTACTTTTTATTAAATTACACTATAAAAATAAATTACTTTTCATTAAATTACTTACTAATTACCCCTCACATTGGGTACGTAACATTTATTTACTATTTTCCTTTGCATTATTAAAATAATAATAATAATTAATAAAATTTATACTTTTGAATAACAAATGCTAACTAATTAATCAATATAACATCAAAATTCAACTATTTTTAGTACCTTTAATACTAAATTGATTTGTAGCGTAAAATTTAATTGAGCGAATTCTTTCAAAATATTAATATCAATTACTCAAAAAATTTACTTTTTAATATAAAATAATTAATTATTATTTAAAAATAAATGAATACCTTGTAAATTATTTTTATATTATAATTTAAATAAATTAATACTAATCACCTCTCTTTGTCATAAATCAATTCTAAAACAACACTTATTAAACATATATTTAAACTAACAAATTTCAATTGCTTTGAAATTTGAACTAACTCTAATTACTAAGATACGTTTTGCAAAATAAATGAATTAAGACTACAATAATTATTTAGAGTAAATACTAATTACTTTTATAAAATATTTATTATTTTTAAAAATCAACTTTAAAATTAACAGTAATTACTTTTAAATCAAATTGAAATTAATATTAATAAATTAATCATTTAAATCAATCACAAATTCTATCATATTTGTTTTAGAAATAATTAACCTTCTATTTACAACTTATATTAATTACTATATATTAGTTTGTGAAATAAAACATGTTAACTAATTAATAATTAGTAAGGAAATAAATAACTTTATTATATTAATTAAATAAATAGTCTAAATTTAAAGATTTTTTTCTTCTCATTTAAATTAAAAAAAATGTTTAGTTTTAGCCAAGTTGAAATTTTCATATCCAATTTAAATGTTCATATTAAATATTTTAATATATATATAAATATATAATAAATTTAAATATTTGTAAAGACAAATATATATATTTTATATTATATTATAATTTTTTTTAAAAAAATAAATATTAATTAATAATAAAATTAAAATTTTATTAATTTTTTAAAGTAACAAGGCCATTGGCCTCTCCATGGATTTATGCATGCTCTAAATATATATTTTAAATATTTATATTGAATCAAAATATATATATATATATAATTATTATATTTATATATGTATTAATTAGTAATATATATATTTATAACTATGTAAATTAAAATTGACATGATTCCCTTTTTTATATTAATATTTGAATAAAAATATTATCATAAAATATTAAACTTTAATTTATTGAAGTAATGAAATGTATATGATTTTAAAAATTGTAAATAAATTGATTGAGTAAAATAATTTAGAGGAAATAATATAAAGAAAAAATATTTTAATTATTAGATTTTTTTTTATAAGAAAAACATAATTTCCTTCAAGATCTTTTCATAAGAATATGGGTTTGAGCCACATAAAATTATTTTAGAAAAAAAACTATCTTCAAAACAAATTTTAATTTTCAAAGAACATAAAAATTAAATATATGCATTTTAATATTTGAGCCAAATATAGATTTTTAAGAAATATTTGTTTTATATTTTTTTTTAATTGATTACTCTACTTGTTAAGTGGGAAAGCATAACTAGCTATGCATATTCATCTCAATTCCTTTCAACCTTATAAGTTAATATTCAAGTAGATACCTACTTATCAATTAGGAAAACCTGACAAACTGTGCAGATTGTTTGTAACTATGTTTACCTAAACAAACTGTTTCTATTCCTCTCAATTCCTTTCATCCACACGTGTTCATTCTAAACTATAAAAAATAAACTACCTCATCCTCAAAATTTTTTGGCTACACAACAAGTACAATTATGCTTCTTAATCTATAACATTATGTAATATTATAATCTTATCAAAATATTATCTTTTGACAACTCAAGCATGATCATCCTTAAATTGTTTCAAAAATTTATATCTATTGGATAACATAGTGAATTTGAGCAACTTAGTTTTCCCTAGATTTTGAAAGCAATTATAGTAGCATTGAGCTTAGAGACCACAATGTTGTATTATGACTAAAACAATTTTTTTCCTTTAGATGGACTTGATAGCATATGTAGAGAAGCATGAATTTGTTTTCGATGTAGTCCTAGATGAGCATGTCACAAATGATGATGTGAACTAATGTACCCATGCCATTGTTCTCATTTGGAGTAAAATCATTATATCATGCTTATAACTATCCTTGATTACGTCTATCAATAGATTGCCTAATCTCCATTGAGAATGTCATAATCTAAAAATATTGTCAGGTGAATGGCATAATCTATAAAAGGGGTTAGATATTACTATTATTAACACCTAGAGTTTTCACATGGTACACCACTATTGTTGTCGATGTAATACAAATTTGGTCAAAACATTTATCTCTCTTAATGGTGTCAGAAGTTCTATCTTAATGTTGATGACTAAAAGCAAACTGGATGTTGAAAGAGTGTTGGTTAAACTTGAATTTTTATGGTATGTCATACTTCTATGGTTTGAATTAGTGTTATGATTAGGGTCAAGTTCAAGTTATAGTTAGGGTTTATTTAGGATTATTTTGGTTAATCTTACAATTGGGGTTTAACTAGAATGCTAATTGAACCCTAATTTAACCCCTACAACAAGGTTCAATTAGAGTCAGGGTTCGAGTTCAATTAGGGTTAGGGTTGGCATTCAATTAGTGTTATGATTAGAATCAAGTTCTGCCAGCAAATTAGGGTCCACTAGGCTCATTTTAGTTCTGGGCTTTACAAATTTGGAGAAGCCACTAGAGTTAGGTTTGGCGGGTTCACTAGGGTTAAGGTTAGGTTCCACGGAATATGTCCGCTAGGGTCTACACTAGGATTTAATTAGGGTTATGATTATTGTTTAAATAGGGTTAGGGTTTAATGTTAAGTTAGGATTAAAATTATTAATCTAGAACAAACCCGGTGCTAGAGCTATGGTAAGTGGTAGAGTTAGGCTTAAATTAGGGTTTAATAAAGGGTAGGGTACAATACGGGTATAATAATATTGGTTAATTTTTAAGTCATGACCATGCTAGACGCCAATTTGGTTTAAAAGACCCCTTGTTGAAGCCCACAAGACATTTATTTCTATATACCTTAGATATTGTTCATATTTATTATCATTGTGTTTGACCTCATGAGAATGCTTTAGAGTAAAGTACACCTTGCAAATCCACCTACACCAGGAGAACCATTCAATCTCTCAAAATTTTACTGTTATTCTACAATGATTATCAAATTGGATATGTCCAAAGCCTTTAATAAGTTGACTTGGCAACTTCTATACTGCATATACCTCTTGTCAACTTCAACCAGGGGAGTACTAATTGCATAATGAATTGTCTTCATTTTCAATTCGATTAATCATCCCCCATAGGGTCTTCTTCATAAATTAGGGGATTAAGTTAAAGAGACCCATTATCATGTTCTTTTTCCATCAAAATGGTAGAGGCCCTTAGTGTAGAAATTATACTAGCCAGTATGTTACAAAAATTTACATGACTTCCAATTCTAGCAGCACAAGCCAGTTCATAGTGTTTGCAGATGTTACCTGACTTACAAGATAGATGAGTTTCTAGAGGAGATGCAAATAAAGAGAACTTTTCAATTTGTTTCAATGTCCAGTGTGGAGTATCTAAAATTTATTGTTAATTATGAATCTGAAATTGACATATATCATTGAACTAAGATTGATACTATTGTTCTGATTCATTGGTGATAATTATTGGATCAGTGTGAAAAATCTAGAGATTTGTGTTTGACTGCAAAGAGTTATCTCTTGTGATTTATCAACAAATTATTATTTCTATTCGTGGGCTTCTTACACAAGACAATATATTTATGCATTTCTTGTAGAGTCTATTCTAATTGATCATAATAATAAAAACTTCTAATTTTGAAAATAATATAACATAGAACCAAATAGTAGTGAAAATCCCAAACAAAGATTGTCAAGATTGTATCTCATTTAGTTTTTATTTAATCTTTCTCTTTATGTCTACAATTTCTTGAAATTTTTTCTAATCATCCAAATAATTTAACGTTGAT
>VDFB02238687.1:0-14958 GCA_007258455.2 Sequoia sempervirens | reverse complement strand
GAAAAGAATAAAAGAATAAGTGAAGGACATGTGGGAGAAGTGAAGGAATTAAAAAATTCCTTTGGGTGCCTTGGGGATTAAAAGCTGAATTAAAAATTCACATGGGGAAGTGGAGTGCCTTGTCCAAAAGGAGAAAGCCTTAATAAGGTTGGACTCAAGGACACATGCCATAAATAGGATGATTAGGTTAGGGCTAATCAAATGATTACACAGTAAGTACTCGCTAGGATGGACTAATGACTCATTAGGAGCAAGTGGGAGATTATGGAGGATGTGACCCTAATGATGATTAAGGGTGTGCACATGCTAACCCTAGTTAATTAGAAGAAGATGAAGTAATTAAGATGGATTAGGGACCAACTTGCAAAAGTTGGAGGATGTGACCATGAGAGAGAAAAGAGGAATTAGAAATGAATTTTAATTTAAAAGGGGGATATGACTAAATTAAATAAAAGGGTATATTTATTTAATTTAGAGGGGGAAGAGGGGTAAAGTATTAAATTGAATACTTTAGGACCCTTATGCAAGATGAAGGGTATTAATTAAACAACTGGTTTAATTAATATTGACAGAGGGGATGAGCAACCAGATGAATAAGGAGACGCCAAGATCATATGGGCGACTAAATTGGACGCCTACACTCCATTGTATTTGTTGTACGTCGGGAATTCACAATACCGTGGAAATGGTATCATGTTAATGCTTTGGTCAAATGGGTAAGGGCAAATATCCTATAGGGAATATCTTTTTGTTGGCCCTTGTTGGATGTTTTGGAACTGCAGTTGTAATTGTTGGATTTGTCTTGTCAAAGCATCTACTTGATTTGGTTTTTCTATACTAGTTTCCTTCGGTGTGGTTGCTTCCTTGAGTTGGTTGATGTCAAAGTCTTTAGGAAGCTTAGCACCTTTGTCAGCTAATAACAAAAGATACTTTTCCATATCTTGCTCTAACATCTTTTCCATAAACTTATGGAAATAAGGGTCTTGTTGAACTTTCTCGATTTCTTCTGCAGTTATTTCTTTCTCTTGTGAATTAGTGAGAGGATCAGTGTTGTTGTATCATCCCCAAGGGTTTTCTTCAGCCATGGCTACTATTCTTTCATTTTCTTCTTGTTGTTGTCTTTGATATGCTGATCGTGTGAAAATAGGCATACAAACTTTAAAGTTTTACTCTAGACTTTGATCTTGGATTTCTGATTTGATAAGTGTCGTTTTTAACAAAGTTTTTGATAGAACTACGTTAAAAATCTGATTTAGTTGTGTCTAGTTTCGTGATGAAAGGATGATAAAATCCTTGATAGAGAAATTTTGACACAAGAATCTCAGATTAGTGATGATTGATAAGGACACTTTGCAAGATGTTTCAAGACCTAGGCGTAATAGTAAAGTTTTCTTTTTGTATGATTTTTTTTTTCATGTGTTTCAGACTATGGAAAAATGTTTTGGACTGATAAAAACCTTGTTTTTGATGTTGGCAATCTAATGATCGCCTTTACTAATCCCTATTTTTTCTCGACTCTTGAGCCGCCAAAACAAAGCTTTGAGGCACTAAAACAAAACTACGAGAAGCAAACAGAGCTACAATGCGCTTAAAACAAACTCGACGCTACAAAATGTCTTTGGGGTGCTATAGAAAACTATCTTTACTCTATGAAATTCACTTGGTCTTGTAGCCGCATTGTATGGTCATCGGGTTGTGGGATGTATTCGACGCACCATTGATCATGGATTGTGTGGTGTTGCCTAAGAGCCCTTCTTTGATAAAATGCTTTTCAGAATCTAAGGGATCTAAAGCATAGTCGTCAGAGTAACCGCTTAGAGAAATTGTGATATCTGATGAATAAAGGTCCTATGTTGGAGAGAACCTTTCGAAGCTTTAGTATAAATTACAAATTTCATGGATTTCCAATCCCGAATCATGAAAATTTCACAAGTGTTTGAATTGAAGATTTTTGTTTTTGTTTTTGTTTTTTTCTCTTTTTTTTTTTGTGATGATCTTATCTGAATTTAATGAAGGAAAACACAGCAAGCAAGAATAGAATAGTTGATTTAAAATCCTAGAATCTAAACAGATAGTGTATGTTCAAGAACCAAACATGGTTCTTCTTGATTTTCACCGGTTTGATAACAAGATAAGACAATTCAAACAAACTCACTCCTAGAGACAAAAGGTCATCATTATATACTCGAATGGCCCACAGCTTGGAATTGCGTCGACTCACACAGCCATGTCACCCCCTAGAGGGTGTGTTTTTGTCTTTTCCAGGTGCATACTCAGAGTGACAGAAGTGGATACCGGATCCCCTGAGCAAACAATCCTTGGCAATTATATGGTGAGTGCTTGAGGGTAGATTCTTCCCCGCCCCTGCACCGCCGAGTATTACAATGTTCGGGAACTAACAAGCGTGCTTCTATTTCTAGGTTCTTAGATAGGGTTTCCGTTCAGAGCGACAAATGGATAAACTCCCTCGAGAGACCTCCCAATCTTTAGAACAAATATTTTGGGGATGGTTATCCTGCACACTTCCATTGAAAGAGGGTTTCCCCAAATTCACATAAATTTTAAAGTGGGTTGGAATGCCATGGCTTTTGGCTATCCCCACTCAGGTCATTCCCATAGGGTGAGTAATTTTTCCCACTACGGTAGGCCTGTCTAAAGGTTTTATCAAAGCTTGAAAATACGTAAAGTAAAAGGTGAGTCTGGTATTATGATGCACCCAATTAAGGGGAGAGCATAAACCTATCACCAAAGACAAAGCAACAAATTTGTTTAATTTTTAAAACCCAAAAGACAATTTGCTAAACTATATGAAGATATTGCTCCATAGAAAACATGGTGTCCATTTTTAATCCAATAGCAGCAAATGTGAAGTGTCTATCCTAGGATTGATGATTTTTTATCCGTTTCTATCCTAGGATTGATAAATTTTAACCATTTTTATCCTAGGATTGATAAGTTTTAATCTGTTTCTATCCTAGGATTGGTAAATTTTAATCAAAAAGATTAAAAGATGACTTTCTGGCCGCGGATGCGTCGGATCCAGAAAATCAATTACACAGCGCAAAATAAAATTTTCAGCGCGCTAAAACAAAAAGCTGACGCGCTATGAAATTTATCTGTCACGCTATAGAATTTTTGTGGCATGCTATAGAACCTATTAGAAGCACTGGAGAATCAGGTTGACGCACTAAATCAGAATTGTGGTATGAGCAACAGTTGTGACAGTCTCCTGCTGATGTGCTAAAACTGGTGTTGACACGCTAAATCTTTTAGATGAGGCGCTAGAATAGTCCATGGGTGCGCTATAGTTTTTTTTTTGATGCACTGTAGAATCTGCCCGTCGCGCTGTAAAAAACCTCGATTACGCTAAAAGAAACACATCGAACCTGTACGACACTTTTTAGAATTTTTTTGTAAAATTATGGGGTTAATGCCCCACGGTGGGCACCAAAATGAAAGTGTATGAATGAGGAAAACAAATAAATAATGCATCTACAGTTCTAAATAAGACATATTAGCAAAGATTCCAAAGAATTTAAACTAATTTAAATGAAGGAACCTTTGAAGCTGTCCTATTGCTCTCTAACTCTAAAGATTTCTTTAATCAACTTGCTCTCAGATTTTAGAAGCTAATTGATTGCTAAAATGACACTTAGAGAATGAGAATTGAGCTAATTCTATTTCTATATGATTAATAATGCAAATCTACTATAATGGCAGCCATGACTGTAAACTATGAAATACTGAAGAAAGCTTGATGGATGCCTGATGGATTAATCCTAAAGCTGGATTGCTTGAATGCTTGATCACCTGGAATACCTACAGAGTAAGTTTACACAAATTAGGATCCCTTTCCTGTAGCCAGAAACCTGTATTTATAGATTTCACGACACACATTTGTGAAGGGGCACAGGATAAAAGGCTGGGATTTCCTCTAAAGAATTGTGTGGTGAGAGATGGAGATTCTTGAGATTTCCATGGAGATTGTCCCTCCCCATAAAAACATCAAGCCAGAGGATAGGAGAAGGAGAGAAGAAAAAGGCTTTCCTGTGATAGCCTTTCACAGTCGTTCCCATGAATGCACAGGAGTTGTTTGTTGAAATATTTAATAAAACTGAATAGTTCAATTTTATTGTTAAGATTTGATGAGGTGGAGGATTTGAGAATATTTTAAATATTTTATTTAATTTATTCAAAATATGAGAGAAATGAGATATTAATTTAAACAAATAAACTATAGTAGCTTATTTATTAAATTAAATGTGGAATGATTAATTAATTTAAACAAAGTATGTAATCTTCATTTAATTAATTAAAGTAGAATAATGTATTTAAAATAGAAAATAGGAGAAATTGATGATAATTATAATCAAATAAGACAAAGTATTTAATTTTGCTTATTTAATTAAAATTAGAATAATAGAAGAAATTAGAAGAAATAAATATGAACTATATAAATAAATAATTTTTATTTATTTAATAGTAGAGAAATAATAGATTAATTAATCAAATAAATGTATTTAATTAATTAGACCATTTTTAGGTGTATAATAAATTGTAATTCTGTGTGCTTTTACCCATGCAAAGCAATAATGGAAGTACATCTAAGCCAAAATGCAACAATTAATTCATGTCCCATCAATTGTGTCAAAATACGAGTGGTTGAAAAGCTTACATTTTCTTTAATCTGCATCATAGTTTTGTTTAAATAGTTTTCCACCTTTTTTAGCGCTAAGATATTCAACAAGGACTGAGTTGAATCATAAGAGAGGGACAACATGGGAGGATCCAAGTGAAAATTAGAGCCAACTGCTGCAGATAAATTATTGGCACTGAGTAATATTTCAAAATTATTTTAGAGGGTTGGGTGGCTTGAGTATATGAAGAAATTTGAAGGGCACAATGAGCAACTGGTAAAAGAATTTGTAGAGAATTTCTCAAATGGTTAGTCTATAGTACGTGCAGAGAAATTCAAGGTAAGCCCTCAAATCATTTCTCATTTATCTGGTATTATAAATGAGGGTATAAATTTGTTAGAAACCACAAATATTTCCTATCAAAGAATGGTAGAAATTTTTAGTCGAGAGGGAGAACCTCGATCTTTGCTTGTTGTTAGTACTCGGGGGCAGAATGAGGGATTTCAAAGGATGTCAATTCCAGATCCATGGAGAACAACAGTTGCCTGGATTATTGAATATTTTGCATGTGAGGGATAATGTGTTGTTATAGTCGGTCCACCTTTTCAGCTACTCACTCATTTGCACCATGGCACTAGAAATCCTGAATTTAGGGTTAATCTTCCTGCATTTCTTAGTGATTATGTTGTTAACATGATAGAAAGATTTAAAATTGGTTCAGGGCTACTAAAACTTCATGGCCTCATTCATTTAATCTGTAAACATCATTTATGAAGAAAAACGGAAGACAAATGGCAAAAATTTCTTCAAAAATTTGAAAGCCTTGAGCCTACAAGACATTTAGAAGAGGGTGAGTCATCTGGATGGGTGGCTCAAAATTTGGAAGAGCCTTCCCCTGTGCTTCAAAATTTTCTTGAACCCCAACATGCTAGCATAGCTCTTGATGGTGAAGCACCAAAAATTCCATTCAATATTTTAGAGACCCCTAGGAATTAAGAAAATGTAGACATAATAAATTCCAAAGATGAGGATACTCATCCTTGCAAGAAGGGAAAGAGGTCTAAAATAAAATTTCAAACACCTCCTTTAAGGAGAAGTAAGCGATTGTCTACCGAAATTAGTTGTGTAGTAGTCGGTGATCAATTACATGTTCCTAAAAAGAAGAGGAATGACCAACAATCACATAATATTGTATCCCAGTCATTAGAAAATGAAGACCACCCATGTGAAGAAACAACCCAAGAAAGTGAAAAGCAAACCCTAGCTCATAGTAAATCCCTAAAGCCCGAGAGGGAGGATGTGCCACTTTAGTTAGGACCAGTAGAGATAGGGGAACAGTCACCACACTATATGGGTGTTGAGGATAAATCTATAGAACAATTGTCTCCCTTGGTTGTCGATGATACAAAGCAAGGCTCATTAGAGTTACACAATGAAGAAAATGTAGAGATTCCTAATTTTCCTTTTTCTACCAATGTAGAGATTGAAATTTTTGATAACATGAAAATAGAATTATATGAGTTGAAAGCAAAAATTATTCAGTTGAAATGTAAATTGCAGCAAAGTGAGGAACAGGTGAATAAACAAAAACAATAAATTAGCATGTAAACTAAACTCCTGGTGCAAAAAGTTAAAGAAATTGCAAGTTTTAAATTTCAATTAGAACAAAAGGATAAAGGGTGGGGGGGCTAGCTCAATTGGCTAAAGCATCCTGTTGCAGGAAAGAGGTCACAAGGTCTAGTCTCCCCCCAAACCTGTGGTACTAGAGGGCATGTTGTGCCAGTGCCATTGGTCACGTGAAAAAAGTTTACCAGGTGCACTACAGTTTATAGGGGGATGAATACCTGACTGATTCCTATAGTTTTTTTTTTTAAAGAAGAACAAAAGGATAAAACCATTGAAGAGTTGCAGTTTCAAAAGCAACGGGTTGATGAGAAGAATAAAAGATCTTTGGCCAGTTTATCTGAAAAGGATAAACAAATTAAGAATTTAACTGATAATTTTATGCAATCACTCACAACTTTTGTAGAAGAGTAGGAAAAACAAAAATATGAGCTCAATGCATCCTTGAGAAAAATTCTTGAGTTAGAACATGATTTGCAAGAAATTAATGTTAAACCAATAGTGGAATCAAAAGAGGTAGAAACCAAACCAACCAAAATGGAGTGGTTTCAAGTTCATATTCCTCCATTGTTGGTTAAGTGGATAGAGAGATGTTATTTCTTGAGATAGGTAGGGGTAGAAAATGCCAAACTTAAGAAGGAAATAGTATTGTTAAAAGAATCATATGATAAGCTCTACCAAGCAAAAAAAGATGCATGTTATTAGCCTGTAGGAAACCATCTAGGTTGTATTCTATTCTTTTAAATGAACAATTGTTAAGATGGAAATTGTTGAGGATTTCTTGCAATCTTCCTTATGATCCAAATGATGAACAATTTTTAAAGGAATTTAAAGAGGCAACACCTATTAAATAAAACTTGTGTGAATTCTTTGTACATAATCTATTTTTAGAAAGACATACTGATTTCTTTGTCAACCTCTTTGTTGGGGAAGTACATCTCAGAGCATTCATGTCTACTATGCAAAATCAGATTTAGTGGTAGGAAAGGACCAAAGAATATTTGTAGGCGGAAAGAACTATGGGAATTTAGATGAGATACCCTAATAGAAAACCCTTTTCCTTTAAAGAATAATTCAAAGGAATTAAAATTTATGAAGCTGTTAGGAGAAAATATGATGACAATCTTCAAATTTGTTTTGAGGATTTCAAAGTTAATGGGACAAAAATAGACAGAGCTTGGAGTGATTGTAAGGAGCGATATACCCCCTGCCTATATATCTTAAAAGGAGGGAGGTGATTTCTCCCACTAATCTAAGATGGTCATACAGGAGAGCTCAGGCATTAATAGAAGTACTACTACAACTTAAAAGTAAATGGATAGGGATGTGGTATAGACCTCCCTTGATCTTTTAGCCACCCTCTACATTATTTGTTACTGCAGAGCAAAAGCTTGAGGATTTACATGCATGGAAATTGAGGGTTAAGTTCAATAAAGGTTTTCTTAGAAACCCTGATTGTGTGGATGCAGAGGAAAAAGACCAATATGATCTTAGTTTTAAATATGATGAATTGAATAGAAGAAGAGATGTAGATAGGCAGAGGACCCAACATAGAGCAGGAGGACCTGCTCAGGTCTAGGAGGGGGAGGGTGATGAGGTATAAATAACCTCATGATTATAATAGGCTAAATACGCTTCCTTGTTCTTACCAATCACTTTAGCCCTACCAATTGTTTATTTTTAGGATCAATAATTGTTTACTTTTTGTAAAATGATGTATAAATCTTTATTTCCTAAATTGATTGAAATTAACTGGCTAACACTGACATAATGGTATAGAATTTAAGTCATTGTACAGGACATTATGCACGACCAACACATGGAGTGGACTTGCGGTTGAAGTTAAAGCTCTAGAAGTCTATGCACTGAAAATCTAGGAGTGCATAGTGGAATTGTTTCTTTTAATGCTTTCTATTAAATTTATGTTTAAAAACTTTATGGCTCCATTCTGATCCTTTAATATGTTTTATGTAATGGACATTAGTCAGTTGTAATTATGTTAAAATACTTTTTCAATGGTGATCTTCCACCATCCGAAATTTAGGATTTTGTTAGTAGTATAGTATATATATGTAACTTCCAAAAGCAATGTATACGGTTATGATGTTGTGATATGCTTTTGATACTATTCAACTATGTCTCTATGTTACACTTTGATGATACGAATAAAATAAATGTTTCTAGTATCATTTTGAGTCAATAATTCTAAGTAATGGAAATACCATGAATGAATTTACTTTGAAGATGCGAAAGTACATGTGATTTGAGCTAGAGCTGGCCACTCGAGGGATCTCGTAGAGTAGATAAGTATCTTTATTTTTAATACTATTACTTTCATTTTGTACATGTTGAATTTGGATGAACATTCATGTGTTGTGCTTTGTCATGTGTCCCTTCAAGTTGTAGTTTTAAGTTGGTAATCTTTGAATTATGTTCATTTGAAAATTTCAAAGCACCCATCCTTATTGTAGGTTACAATTCATTAAATATATTTTCTATTGTTTTCATTTAAATTTCACAATTTAACTGCAAGTGTTACTTCTTATGTAATTTATATGATTTTTAGACTAAGAATTTAAATGCTTCCTAGTCTAACAATCTCATGATTTCTAGTTTAAACAACTTCATGCTTTATAGTTTAGTTGCTTTCTAGTTTAACTTTTGTTACAACTGTTTCAAAAATTCAAAAAATCTGAGAGAGATAGCCAAGATGTCCCCTATTGCATATAGCCTTTGAACACTACCCGGTCGATATAATTGATACATTTTCAACTAAAGTGATAGGACCTCCCGGCATCCTATCAAACACACTATTAGATTATAGACTCTAGAGCCTCATATCACATAAATAATTCATCTATTCTACTTGACTCTCTCTCTAATAGTAGTACTTCTCATATTTTAGTGGGTAACTCTTCACATATTTCAATTTTGGGGTCACTAAATGTATAGAGGGTCGATGGTTAAATTGAGGATGTTCTCCTTGATCCCAATTTTCTATAAATATTCTCTTCATATATCATATTTTTTATACTGGGGGTAAGATAGTTAATTTTTTTTCATATAATGTTTTCATTTGTGATCCCTATCATCCAAAGATAGCTATTACTCCAAGTAGAGCTGATCATGAGTTCAAATTATATAGGTTTTATGCTTTTGTGTCATCCAATGTTTCATCATGCATTGTCCATGTAGATTATGTCAACTACAAGGATCTACAACAATTGAGTATATGGGAGATGGTACTTGGTCTTCCTAAGGTTTCATGCTTGTCAGGGTTGTATTCTTAGAAAACATCATCAAGAACACTTTTCTGAGGGTAAGGCCCACCATGCTTCTACCTTATTGGAGTCGGTACATAGTGACCTTATGTCCATTCCCACTCCTTTAGGAGCCAAGTATGTACTTACCTTCATTATTGATTACTCTCGTCATAGATGGGTGTACTTTATCAAGTATAAGAGTGATGTATTTTCCACTTTTAAGACATTCAGGTGTTCATGGGGAAGCAATAAAATTCATCTATTTGGTAGCTATGCACAAATAATAGGGGGAATATGTGAACTAGGAATTATAGGACTATTGAACTAAGCATGAAATTCATTATTAATTTTTGGTTCCAAGTTATACTCTTGAAAATAATGGTATTGCTAAATAAAAGAACATATCACTCAAGGAGATGGTCAATTATATGCTTCAGTCTTAATTGATGGATCCATATTTTTGGGCTAAGACAATCAATTGTGCTAACTAAATTCAAAACCATATTCCCCACAAGGAATTTTTGAATACACTCTAGAGGAGGCTTGGTCCAATATAAATCTTGATGTTTCCTTCTTCGGCGTAGTGAGGCTTTATCATTCATATCAAATGGTCAATGTAAGTAAATTGAGAAAATTCAACCATTCATTTTTGCTGTCTATTGTGAGGATGTGAAGGCTTATTCTTTGTTTGATATTACCATGAGAGGTGTCTACTTTCACAAAGATGTCAAGTTTGATGAGCCTTTCACATAGTTCACATCTATATTTTCTTCTTCTTCCTCACTACCTACTTGGCATTCTTTATCTCATGATGATGCATGTGCATTATAGGATAATTTATATGATGATACAAATCATGTGAGGGTCAATTTACTTTAATGGTGTAAAATTGGGTCAAAATTTATGCCTCTAATACATTTAACTATCTCATACCTCTAAGATGTGTTGAATTGAAGTGGTTCTCCTTGACATGCCCAAATTTCATGGTGAAGGATCTAACACGTGGCTTAGCATGATGAAAATTTACCTTGATGATCACAGGTTTTCCAATGATGAGTATGTTATTTTTTCCAACTTTCCCTTAGGAGTGACATTCCAATGATATCTCTTGATTTGTGTGTGTATACCCCCAAACATAGTTTTATGGCTTGTTGAATCTCAATTGCAAAAATAGGAACCATTTCATGAAACTTAGAAGCTACATATCAGCTTTTGCACATCCATTTACATCATGTAACATTCACACATCATTAATGATCATGCCACACATCATTGACAATATTTTTTTCTACATTCTATGTCTCACTTATATTCCCATGCACACTCATGGTATGTAATATAGATCTCATCACACAACATTATTCAACATCATAAATCACCATACAAGTATTGTGTATCTTCTAGATCAATTTCATGAGATGCTAGAACTTTTTCAACACAACATGTGTCCTAAATCCTAACCATCAAAAGATGAAGCATAGAACCTCAATTAGTTCAACTTCCATAACAAAATCTTTGTTCATAATAATATAAAATTTAAATGTACATTTTAACATAACAAAAATAGATTTAGCAACCAAACATTATGAATACATAATCACACATCTCAACAAGAGTGTACCATGTATAAAATGCATGATTAATTAATGGTTTAATCTAGTTCTATTATTCTTCTTTATTTGATGATTTCTCTCCATATTACTTACATGCACTTACAAAACATCTAGACCCTCAACTAGAGCATTGACCCTCATAACACCTAGGATTTAGATCATTGCTATCAAGTTAGTTTATGTTTCATGACCTACCTGTGGACATGGAAATTGTACTCCTTTGCAAAAAGTATAATTTGTGGCCTAATTTGGTTGTATTTTAGACACCCTTGCATCAATCACTCCTTAAAAACTGCATTTATAGGCCCCTAATGCTCATTATTTTTGATCTAGAGGCCCATTTCACTCAAAAAATCATAAAAATCCCAACAAATAATATGCTTAAATTATTCATATCTCAAAAACCCACCTTCAAAAACCACATGTGGGACCCATTCGCCACCTTGGGCGAATGAGTCCCCTTTAGTGGGACCCATTCGCCAAGGGTGGCGAATGAATCACCTTTGGTGGGACCCATTCACCAAGGGTGGCGAATGAGTCCCTTTTGGGAGAATTTTCAATTTTAAGCAGGAAACCCACCAACTTAATTCAATTTTTCAATGGATGTCGGCCTCTTAGGTCTAAATAATGGTAAATTAGGTATCGATGCCTATAAATATGTGTTTTTAGGTCATTTTTCACATCATCTAGTCATTTTTACCAAGCAAATTCAAAAGTCAAGTGTTGAACATCTTTCACAAGAAGATTCATTAGTCTTTCTATAGCAAAGTTGAAGCTTTAGGACATAAAGTTAAGGTTTTTGAAGGTCTTCAAGCTCACTTATTATTCAAGATCCAACATTGCAAAGAGTTGATTATGCACGCCTATGGAGACTCATGGAGAAATCTAGGTTGAGGAGATGCAACTAGCCATCAAATCAAGCCTAAAGACTTATTTTCAAAGTGATTCCATCTTCCATTTTCTCTCTATCTTCAGCTTTAAGGTTTGCATGTCATTAACATTCATTTAAAATGTTGTAGGGTTTCTTAGGTTTAAGTCTTACATCATTCAAGCTTCATTTAAACATCTTATTATAGAACATTAGAATAGGGTTTTGTCTTCATATTTTCCTAGTCTTAGACACACTTAGGGCTAGTGTTTTATGCAGATTTTATTATCCCTCCAAGGTTTAATTACCAAATTAGATGTTTGGCCAAGGAAAATCCCCCATTAGAAGATAAATTATATTATGTTTTGTAGGTGTTTTTGAAGATTTAGATTCAGGATTCAATTTGGAAGTGTAGTGTAGGTGACAAAGTGTAGATCTGAAACTTTAATTTTCAAAAAATGGGAAAAGGACTAATTTTCCATTAGTGGAAAATGAGTCCCCCTGGAGGCTTCTATCAGGACAGAGTGTAGATTCTAGTACCCTTTTGGTAGAAATAGACTTCTGAGCAAAAACCCTGATCTGGGACAAATTCGCCCAGGTTGGTGAATGAGTCCTAGTTAGTAAAGAAGTCAACATTTCCAGTTTTTCAACCTTTCTTAGTTTCTAGGTGCATGCCAATCATATCTCATATCTCCTGTTCTGTTCTATTTACATTTCTAGGGTTTTCTTTATGACTTTTTATACTTGTTGCATATCACAACGTGTTTTCAAAAACTTTGCATTTCTTAGTCTTGCATATCAAATCAATCTATTTTATCAATCCTTTTCATTTAGATCATCTCATATAGGTATATTTCATCCATATTACATTAATCTTGAGTGTGAACATAGCGGTTTTTACCTTATTCCTTTCCTTTTAGGTGAAAGATCCTAGAAGTGAAAGAGAACCTTAGGGTACCAAAACTTGTGTTTACACTACCAAATCAAATTGGATTATATGAGACTCAACACCAAACCATGAGATTCATAAAATTTCCTTCCTATTCATTTCAAATGTGTGTAGCTAGAAAAGGATTAGGATGCATTTCATATGATGACCAAAGGAAATTTCAAAGGCTCTTTGAGAACAATAAACCTATTTTCTTTTCTAATTTTCAAAATTCCTCAACGGATGGTTTTATTATTTAAATCATTAGTAAAATCATTTGGTGGTTGATTCCCCCTAGATTCTAATTACTTTAGGAATTCTTGTGTTTGAGGGGAAAATAGATGTAAATATTCTAGATAACTCATTGGAGTCATATTTATCTATGAATGATTTTTTCATAAAGAAACTTGATCAAGATTGTGCTTCTAAAAGTATCTTCATCCATCAAAAGTGGTTACAATCCCATGTGATTTGGAAATAAAGTGTGTGCCTACCTAGAAAAGTTTCCTATAATCCTTCAAGTATGAATACCATCTTGAAGATGTTTATGATGATCGATACATTTAGTGGAAACAATTGCACCAAGGACATGACTAGTTAGTCTACACCTACAATGATTTCTTCCACAACCTTTATGCAAAGTTAGGAACATTCAATTCAAAACAATAGAGAGTCATCAAGTATTGCAACTACTTACACCCATTCATTCAATTCAAACTAAATTTATAAAAAGCCAAGATGATGGAGAATCTTATTTCTATGTTATTTTCATTGAGGATGAATCAATATTGAAGGGTAAATAGGAAAAATCCCCATTCCAAATAAAATACCTTCTTAAAATGAGACTAAACCATCCAAGATTGGTAAATGGTGTGATAAACATAACTATAGTAGTCACACCAACATAGAGTGTCATGCATATAATAATTTGTTCATGTGCACAAAGCATAGTGTTCCAAAGTGAGAAGAGATGGAGAACGCAAATGATAAATATGCAAATCTTTATGTAGAAAAAATCAGAACATTTGTGTCAAATACAAAAGAAAAGTTATCGTTCCATTCATAGATTTGGATGCAAGAGCGACCATTGATTTTTTATTGACAGTGGAAGCATGAAGAACATCATTCTTTAAGCTACTATCATATGCCTAAATTTTATATACATGCCCTTTTAATGACCTTACAGTCTAGTATGGATCAATTTATATAACACCATATGTATACATTTCACATGTTGATGTTTCTTCCCATATCCTATTCATCCTTTCCACAAGGAGCTAGTATATGATATTGTACCAACTGCTTCCAATGAACTAATCTTGGGGAATCCCTAACTACATCATCACTATGGTGTCTACATAAATAATCCTCAAAGCATCATTGTATTAGTGAGTAAGATATATCAATTCCTAAAGTTATTTCATAATTCAAACATGTCACATAGTCTTCAACTTAGATTGCACAAGTTTCCTTCAATACAATAAGCGTGATTGTCTTTTAGGAAGGGGAATAACTTGCATGTTTCCATGTTTCCATACATCACACTTTTGGAGTCACTTGTTGATCCTACCTTTCTAAATTACACTTCTAGGGCATACACTTTACATCGGCTGCACTTATCTTGTCATATCCTTATTACTTATATATTTACATTGAAGGAATCATGCTTTCCTCAACCGTCTTTGATCTTACTATGTTATATACTTACATTGTGGGGGTATCATGTCTTCCCCCTCTATACTTTTCACATTCATTGCTACATTCTTACTTCTATGGGCATCATTATTTCCATGTTCACATTTTTTACCATATATTTCTTATACTTGAGGTATCATTCCTTTCCCCCATGTTTTTATACACTTAGACACTACATTGGAGGCATATACATATCCTAGTTCCCAATGTAGGTGGTTTTGGCCATTGAGGGTGATTTCACCATTATATTTATCCATGTTATGGGTTATTTACCTTCTTAAATCCTATCCCTAGCCCATATATGCTTATAATGCATATCATTCTAGATATT
>VDFB02238686.1:0-12176 GCA_007258455.2 Sequoia sempervirens | reverse complement strand
GTTCTAATTTGAAAGAGTGCTAAAAGTGGGTTATATATATATATGCACACACACATACACTCTTAAGTCTGAGAATCTTAAAAGAAATTTGTAATTGGAGGTCTATCTTGTTGTTCGATTTCTTCATCAAGATCGTTATCAAAGCCTTAACCATCAAACTTTGTTCCATGCTCCCCTTGATTGTTTATCTTGAGCAAACAAGAATCATAAAATCCAAGTTCATCTTGGATAATAATATTGTTGTCTAAGAAGGGATATAATGGGATCGTTGGTCTTAGTAGCTTGCTCTTTTCATTAAAATTGATTTTTCCAAAGCTTACAATCATATTGAATGGCCTTTCATTATGGCCATGTAGTACGCTCTTATGTTCATCTTGCAATTCATTCAAATGGTTAAGATGTTTGCTGATTCGTTTGTTTGCATCACCATTGTCAACCAACAATCTAGCACATTTGGGCTTCACAAGTTCATTTGTCAAGGATGTTCTCTTGCCTCAATTCCTTATGTTTTGGCGGCTAATGTTTTGACTACTTGCTTGCTTATGTCTAGTCTCTCAATCCCATGTCAAAGGGATTTCTCTTTCAATTATTCTTAGTAGTTGGTTAATGACCACTTTGTTGATAAATCATTCCTCACTCTTCTTGAGGAGGAGAACAATGTCAATCAAGCCTTGCATTGCTTGGATACATTTTTCCAAGCCTCAAACTCCAACATTCATTGGAAAAAGACCCAATATTATCACTAGTCCTTCCTTCCCAAGCCATCATGGATTGATTTTTTTGTGTGGAAATGGATTGACCATAAGGAAGCCTTTTGATTCATGTTGATTCCCTTTGCATCCCATGCGTCACATGTTGAGCAAGTTGGCAAGTTGTTATTGCTAGAATTGAGAAAAAAAACTCTAGTACATTGGATTACCAAGCCTCTTTTGTTGGCCGATAATTTTTAGATTTGTACTAAAATTCTTGCAGCCACTCATATCTACTATTTCTCATGCTAGGTTCCTCCTAATGCTTCTTACCTAAATATTGAGAAGGCCCTTCATAATTTCCTTTGGGCATTTGATGATGGGAATCATGACTTCTATCATGTTGCCTAGTATTTCTATTGCCTTCCCCATGATGTTGGGGCTCTTGGTATAATTTCCATCCATCGATAGGGAATTTCCCTTTGTGCTAAAGTAATTATTAGAGTAATGAAGCTTGGAAAATTCTTATTTGGAACTAGATTAGCGCTAACATCCCTTCTTGGCAACCTTCTTGGAAAGGACTAGATCTAGAAACCCTTCTTGCTATATAGAATCCTATTATTATCCAAGCCTCCGTTGTCATCAAAAGCATTAGAGAAAGCTTGGGAAGTTGTCAAACCCTAGCTCAGATGGGAAAGAGGTGATTTCTGTAATGGACTATCCATCAACTAGCAGTCCATTTTGTGGTCTCTCATCCTTGGGTCTCAAGGCCAACTTTTGGCCAATTTACCTTGGGTTCATGCTCTTCACTTCTTCAAATGTAGAGTGTGGAATCTTCAAGACTTTATTCATAGAGCCATCAATAATTTTCTTATGTGGCTTGAATTCAAGATTTCCAATCAAGACTAGGAGACTTTTCAAGTTGTTATTGATTCTATTCCCCCCTATATGCTTCATAAAATTAGGGCTTGGTCTCCCAAATCCTGGTGGAAGGATTGCAAGTGGTACCTAGATACCTGTTTTCAAAATTATAGGTCTCATAAAGGCTATTTATGGACTTCTCCACATTTACCCATGGTTGAACAACTCAATCATCATTGGTAGCTTCAGTCTTCTCCCAGAACTTGACATTGTCAGTTTCAATGCATTTGGTCCACTAAGTTGGAATCTAAAATAACTCATTTTCTTGGTGCATTATTTATCAAGGTATTTTGATGGGAAATTGGCTCCTATACATGGGCATCCCTTGTCCTCACTATCCTTTCCATGGATATTTGAAGAGCCTCAAGCATCTCGATTCTAGTTTTTCCCCCAAGCCTAAGAAGCTTCAAGTTGGATATGTGACCTTTTCACACCATTTTATTCCCCCCATTCTCTTGGCATGTGATTTTTTTGGGGATTGGCCTTGTATCTTTCACAAATACACCTAGCTCTAGCATGCTTTTAGGGTGGAGATCTGCATTTGGAAGGATCAAAATTCTACTTTTCTTTCTAATTGCAATGTAAATGTTTATTTCTCTCTTCACATGAAAACTATTATTTTCTTTAATGTTTTCATGCAGATTCACTTCCAAGCTAGAAAAGTTACACATTAGATAGCTCACCTTTAGAATTTGTTAGACCATTAGGGAAATACTTGCTATTTGTTGCTAGGGTGCCTCCAAACTCTTCTCCTTTGAGGGGTTGTTGACATGACTACAACCTAATAATTCTTAGGGATCTACTACTCATGGTTGGTCTGAACCTCCTAGATGGCCCTCTAGGCAACCTTCTCCCTCTTCTGAAATGTATGGGGAGGCTATTTGGCCTAGTTCTGACAAGTTTTCTTATCTACAACTTTCCATCTCTCCAAAATTCACACATATTAACCTATTACAAACACTCATGAGGAGGAAAGAACACTCACTGGTTGGGATCTTGTTGATAATACTACCTTGGTTGATGTTTTGGGTTCAAATCCTAATGATAAAGATCTACGCAATGAAGGCATAACATTAGCTACTTATTTATGTTGTTTATTTTCGTCTTTGCTCTAGACAAGTCATCTTATTAGACTTTGTGGGCGTGCCTTTCTACTACCCTATTTATTTTATGACTATGTACTAGATATATGTTTATGTTTTTTAAGTTAACTATTTAATTATTGAACAAAAAGTAATATTTTTGTTTCCACTCAGTACCTTCCTTGACCCTTCAAAATATAAAATTTGAAGCTCTATCTTATATTAAAATGTTAAAAACTAAAAGTTAATTATAAAATCTTATACCTATGATTTTTTTTTCAAATTTTAATTTAAATAAAAAATATTTGATTTTAAAACTTAATCTTATATTTAAATGTCGTAAATTACAATTTAATTTTTAAAATTGATAAATAATTTCACTAATTATTGTAAAGGGATAATTTACACTCATATAAATTAAAGTTCCTAGTTGGGATTAGAAGAACTAAGCATATAATTAAAAGTATTGATGGAATAAGACTAATATAATCAAGCCACTACAAATTACATAAAAAGTATCCACATTTAAAAAATACTGTCACAATTTTTTTTAACCATATGAGCCCAAATAGAGCCTAAGAAGTTTGGAAAATGAGAATTGCTTAGCAACACCTATGAGAATCTATAATTTCTAGGAAAAATAGACATCAAAATAAAAAAAATCCACATCACTTCAAAGCTCATGAAATTATACCCAAATAAAAAAATTCTCATAAAAAAGGATCTTATATGATTGATCACAAAGCCTACAAAGTCAAAGTATCAAAACCAAAATTTAAATGGAGAGGGGGGCAAGTTGAGAGGAAGCTATTGATGACATTATGTTGACATCTACATTGACCCAAACATAATAGTCCCCTTATTTCCATAATATACCTTTCTTGTCACAAAATTTCCAATCATTTTTCAGAAACTTCCTTTGTTGATTGAAAATTATTGATTACAATCAAATACCACCCTGTTGATTGTGCAAGTGGTTTTATAGGAAAATTTGGTTGCTTCACAATAAATTTGGCCATGGTGGGAGGGAAGAGGCTACTAGTGTGCTATGGGGCTTGCACCACATGGTGCTCACTATGTTGGTAGTGTACACTACCTAGTCTATGTTGCTTACCTCGCTACACTAGTTTGTACTATGCATTTGTATTCCTATATTTTTTTTAATTTTTAAAATCTAAAAAGTGTTAAAAAACATATTTTTTATTTGAACCACAACACTAATTTCTATGCCTTCACAATGAAATATGTTGTATAATATTCTATGAATATTTTGACAATATGATTTGTACAACTAAGGAGGGGAAATTTTATCTGATGCCCCACTAAAAAATGTCAAATTTTGATGAATTGATAGTTTATGAACTAATAGTCAATCCTTATGTTATTGTGTCTTCTAGATGTGATGGTAGGGTTATATTTGAACAAAAATAATCCAAAATTGTAGCTACCTTCTAGTTCTAGAAACCACTTCCCAACTTCAAACCCTTATAGATCTTTAACCTAAGATGTCCACTTTTTGACAAATAAAAAGGATAAACTAATTTTCCTAGACATCATAGACTCAGTGATGAGCTTAGATTTCTACTAGCATGCTCCAATATAAACTTGTAATAAAAAACAAAAAAGAGGAACCCCTCAAATTCTAAAATTTCTATCAAGTTTTTCTAACTCTCAAGGTTATTGTATGATGCAAGTGAAGAGTATCATCAAATTTTCAAAATACACCAAGATATACAATCCTAGATCTTTCAATAAGGCTAATGGTGAGCAATCTCACAAGATTTTATACCATGTAAGAGTTGGTATATAATACTTAATATGATGCAAGATTCAACTAAAGATGTCACCACCTAAAATCTAGGATCTTCAATGAAAGAATAGGAGAGATCAAATATGATAGAATAATTAAATTATTCTATTGAAGTATGTAAAAGTTAATCAATGACGATATATTTAATTACAATGAGAACCACTTGGTTGTATAGGCCAAGGTGAGACATATGACTACATAATATTATGACATGTGTCTTAATCTTATGACATACGACATAAAGTTATAAGTATCCTATGTGTTACCTAAGTAAACTTAAGTACCAAGTGTGAACATGATCTAGGTGGTGAACTAGTTAGATAAAACACTTTGTTCACACCAGCAATGGTTGAGGATCAAATTTATAGATAATTTGCAAATGAGTTAATAAGTATGTTTTACCCTAATAATATGTCATTGCTAGTAACATTTAAAAGGTTTTTAATGTTAAGATAAGACTAAGACTAGGTTTTTAGACACTAAGGCATGAATGATTTAATATTTTATATAATAGAGAAAATGGATAATAATCTAGTTCAATTTTTTTAATATAAGAGGGTAAACCCACAAAACTGGTTTACAATTCCAGTGAGGGAGGAAAATTGCAAAAAATGCCCCCATGGAAAAAAAATTGGTTTTTGGGGGTTTGAATAAACATTTGGTTCGAGTCAACCCAAAGGGGGTTCGCTAGAACCCCACCTTAGAGTGAACCCATTAAATGCTGGGTCCCACCATTCTTGGGAAAAAACCAAGGGGGGTTCGCTCGAACCCCCCCTTTCCCCCTCTGGCACCAAAAATCTCCAAGATTTTTCCCTTCAAAGCTCGAGTTGAGGATGAAAATGGAGGAAAATTCATAGACCCAACTTGATGATGGTAGTCCTTGGAATGAGCTATCCAATGAATATAATTTTAATATGTTTTAGTTTTATTATGTATTTGTTTTTTTAGTTTGATTAAACATAGGTTTTTCATCAAAAATTAAGCTCTCTGTTCTGCACAAGTGGAAAAATAGCAGATTATCAATTTTTTTTTAAAAAAATATCAATGCACTAGATATTAATCTCCTTGATCCAACAAAAAAAATAAATTGAATTTCTATACATACAAAAAAAGTAATGTTGTATACGGTCCACCTATGTTTGAATTGTAATTGGTTTGACTTTGAAACTTGATTAATGAAAAAATATTCAATGAAATGCTATGAAACCAATTCTGTGCACTAGATATTATAGTTACAAATCTAAATTTGAAAAACTTAGAATTTTATCCTTCATGGATTTTTTTTTATGTTGTATATGGTGAGCATCACTCCTTAAAAATGGTGTTTACTAAAAAAAACTAGTTTTCAAAGGAGATGGAAAAATAAGTGTAATCTGATTCCAAATTTTTTGAAAACAATATATTTAGAATCTATAGACAAAATTTCACAAATCACTAGTTTGCATCATCTTCAAATTCCTCACGGTTTAGCCGCTATAGGTGCCCGAAAGTGAAGATTTAGTTAGGAAAAATCAGTTCAGTGTCCAGTTTGGCCAAAAATTGTAAACCAGTATTGTGGGATCACCCAAGAGGAGTCTATCATGATTGAAATAAGGTTAGTAAACGGAAATTATGAGTATGTAGATTAAGACCAAGACCTAATTTATAGTGTTGGTTCCATATCAATCATTAGCGTATGAACACACAAAAAGCCACATAGGGATAATATCATTTTAAAATCTCATATTTATATAACAATTGGCTCAAGCATACATTATTTATACATAGCATAGATAGCAACCACTTGTGTTACAAATATATAGGTGATTAGCTCTTCTAAACCTCATAGGTACACATGAGGGTTAGCTCAAGTATGCCACCTATGTAAAAGGTGACTATCTCATGCCCACATCATAGGAACACAAAGTGAATAGCTTAGGCATACATCACATATACATAGTGTGAATAATTCACATGTACATCATATATCTAGGTAATGGCATAACTTGTGCATGCATCACATATGCATAATGTGTCCATATCAATCACCCAAAAGATATACAAAATTTAATAACTTAACAACCTCACAAGTAAATTTAGTAACTAAGCAATAAAAAGGAAGAAGTTGCAAGCTTACTACACACATTTTTTCCTTCTCCTAGTTCACTAACACACAAGCCTTTAAGTACATTCTATCTAAAAAATTAATGTCAATACAATCCATACTACATAGTGGTTCCCATCATTTTTATCAATCCACCATAACAATTAAACAAACAAACAACTTATTGTCATCACTTGTAAGGGCATAAGTATAATAATGTGCATAATACTTGAGGCCATTTTACACAAGTATGTAGTGACGAGATAGCCATAGGAAGTGGATGTGATACTATTGCATGCATCTTTCCATTATCTATTTCATTAACAATTATTCTTTAAGACTTTAATCCCAAAAAATAAAAGTAATGTCAATACATCCTATAGTACATCATGGGTCCCATATTTTTCCTTGGCTCTCTACATTAGTTGTGATGATGAGAAAACATCTCATACTACTTACAATTATCATCAGATAAGGTGTAAATGTAACAAAACACATCACATAAAGCCATTAATAATATTTACCTATCACCTTGAATCTTATAAGTTATTGGGTTCTAATATATATCATCTCCACACCACAAAAAAATTGGTCCAACTTGGTATAGGGTAGCTCCTAGCATTTACCACTTTCATGGTAGGGGTGAAAGTTGAATAATCCCTATCATTTGGCTAGATCCTAGCATATATCACTTTCATACTATTGATGATAGCTATCTAAACTCTAAAATATGATTATTAGCTCCTGAGATTCGTCAACAACATAGTATTGGTGATAGCCAAATTATAGTTGGAATTTATCTCCTACATGGTACTAGCAAAAATCATCTATCCAAACCTATATTACATTGGGTTCCAATATGTGGGATCATCTTATAGCCAAGTAAAAATAATATTAGAGACATCATAAGGTTTCACAAACACTTGGTAGGTTGACTTAGTTACATAACACAATAATTGATCCATAAACCTACTCATTGAGTTCTATAGGTCTCACGGTCAAATTACCATTGCATAAACACCATGAGCGAGTATCTAGCGAAACATTTATACATATGTAAATTATTTAAATACAAACCCATAAAGTAACAAATTCCATTCACTTCATTTTATTATTACTAAAAAGATAGTATTTATTAGAAAAAAAATAAATCCATAGTAGTAACTGTGTGTAGTTTTTTTAATCTACCTAAAATGCAAGAAATCAAACACAAGACTAAAAAAAAGAACAACACTCAAGATAGGGTGATGAGGAGTTCAAACTAGCGTACTAGTCTCAAATTGTGTAGATTTTCCTGTGATGCTCGGTTGGATGTGTGCTCACTTGAAATTTCGGCAGCATAACGACACTTCAATGCAAAAAATGAGTGAGTCTGTTGAAAAAATGGCTAAGTTTTGGATACATAGATTTTGGAGGATAATGGATGAACGGGGAAGATTGATTGATAGAGATCAATGAATGATATTAAAAGGTTGACCAAAGGAATTAAAAATTCCTTTTTAATGTGCATTGAAAGGATAAAAGGAATTTAATATTCCTTGGGAGATGAGAGAGGAATTTAATATTCATTGGGAGATGGGAGAGGAATTACAAATTCCTCAAAAGGACCTTGGGAAGACAAAAATGGAATTAAAAATTCCTTGGGGGACGGGGAGAGTTGACCAAGGGAGTGATTAGACTGGTTGATCAATGATTAGAGGAAAGTTAGGTGGCTAATGAGGATTAAGAGCCAACTTGCAAAAGTTGGAGGATGTGACATATCCTAATCATGGATTAGGAATGTGCACATCTCTAATGATGGGATTAGGAGGTGGATTAGGATTAAGCATATATTAGGGGGGATGGGGGATAAAGGGAATTAAATAAATGGATTATTTATTTAATTCCTTGGAGGAAAGGAATAAAGGGTAAGGTATTTAATTATTTAACTAAATACCTTAGGGATTTAGAGGACTTTAGGGGTATTAATTAAATAATTGTAATATTACTTAATTAATGCATATAAGAGGATATTTCTAGATGAAAAAGGATAAATTTGACCAAACGTAAGTGGCCAAATTTAGGTGTCTACTTTTTTCCCCTCTTTGAGATGGTGTTACTAAGTAGCATCATTTCAAAGAAGATTAAAAAATAGCACTAGGAAGAAGATAATTAGTTTAGGAAAGATGCCCCAGTCATTCAAAGAAATGAATAGGAGGAAAGATGATGGGAATGAAGATTAGGGATTGAGGATGCCCCCTCGAGAGGACATGCAGGTTCAAGAGAACATAGGTGTGCTCTCGAAATGGATGAGATGATGAAAGGGTAGATGGGGGGATGATGCAAAACGATGGATAAGAGAGGATGACATAATGGAAGGAGGAGATGAGAAGCAAGCAAGAAAAAATGGATATAAGGACAAAGGTGATGTTACCCCAGTCAAGCTACAAGCCAAAATGGATTGATGATGGGTGGAACATTGTTGATGAGGGAATAATATCCCAAAGCAATGCAAGAGGATAGGGAATGGTACATCCGAATGATAATGATGAGAGTGTTGTTGATGAGGGAAGGATACATCCCAAAACAACACAAAAGGATAGGGAAGGATACATCCCACTGATGATGATGAGAGTGTTGTTGACGAGGGAAGAATACATCCCAAAACAACATAAAAGGATAGGGAAGGATACATCCTGATGATGATGATAATGATGTTGATTGGATCAAGGCTTGTAGAAAAGCTAGGAACAAGACCAAGGATGTGATTAGATGATTTGTGCTAGATTGAATGGAGGAGGATGAGATGGGGATGTAAGAAGGAAAAGATGCTTAGAATAACAAATCTATATTATCCTAAGAAGATTGACAAGATGATGATATGATGAGGATGGAGGAAGGGGGGATAGAGGATGCATGGATGAGAAATAGCTAGGGTGAGTAAGGGGGATGATGGATTAAGAGTGCCGTATCGAAACTGCCATGTAGTGAGCACTTAATTTGATATAGCATGAGATACTATGAACTAGGGTATGAGGAACCAAGGTGACTTCATATCACATGCATGGGACTGACACAACAAACAAAAGGTTAGTCCAACATCCCAAAGTCATGGCGGCTTTGGTAGGGACAATGTTGGAAAACCACAAACACAAAGGATTCCCCAGCATAACACAAGGCCACAAGGATCTTGGTGGGTACTACGCAGGACAACCAAGAAGACAAATAAATAAAAGATCAATATATGCCCCTATGTTTACTAGTCAAAGCGCACCATGATATGAGGGATCATGGAAACCCTGATGAGGGATAATAGGAAGCTCAAATGATAAAAAAAATTCTAAAAAGCATCACAAGAAAGCAATCAATTTCAAATGTCCTTTGCCACAGGATCAAAAGGTGGATGGGATTGATGTGGTATGATGAGGAAGGATGCATCCTATTAAGACCAAAGATGGAGACTAAACTAAGTGATCAACATGACTCAGGATATTCAAAATTGATTGGACCTCATGATACTGGTGGATCTTGTTTGTTAAGAACCAACTAGATAAGGACATACTTGACGACACGACACAAGACATGAGAGAAAAGACATAAGACTGACACACCCTAAAGACCTAGGGGCTTGAGGGCTGATCAAAGATTAGCCTTGCCTATGTGAAAGCGTAGAGCCCTCATAGTTTGATAAAAGACCATGGATAAAAGTAGAAAGAGGACAATGGAGACGAATGATGCAGGACAAAGACCGAAAAAACAAAATTCCTAGGGGCTGATCAAATGATCAACCTTGCCTATGTGGAAGCGTAGAGGCAACATAGTTTGATGAAAAATACCAATGATAGAAAATGGATAAGGGATGATGAGATGACCATGATAAGTAGATAAAATGATGGAGTTGATACGATGAGAGAAGATAGACTTGGTGGATAAGATAGTATGATGGTGATTACATGAAGATCAGGGATGGGATAGTTATCTCAATCATAAAAAGATGAATTGAGATGATGATATGATGGATAGATAAGTGATGAAAAGTGAGAGGAGATTGGAAAGATGCGTGAAAAAGGTGGGATTGATGATAGTGAGATAGATGGCATTGGGTTACATGAGGGGGGAGCCTATAGCTAGATACCAATGACAAGGGATTATGAGATGGAAGGAAAAATAGGGATTTAAAGGGATGGATAGGGGTATGTGCAGGATCATCATGGAAAAAAAAGCCCTTAAGTGGCAACGAAAATTCAAAAAAATTAGAGTTAGGCAATTTGACATAAAAATTTGAATAAGTTATCTATATTATTTCAAAAATATGTAAGAATAGAATCTGTGGGAAATTGAATGTAGTTTCTAAACTACTAGGTTTAACTTTTTAGAAACAAAATCTATTTGGTGAAAATTTGAAATTTCAATGCAAGATACTAAATTCTCTCGAAAAATAAGAAGTAGGTGTCCTGTCTGACCACCCTAACCATAATAAATGATAATATTTTTTATGAGATTTTAGATATAAGTAGAGGACTCATGTCCTGATGTGGACGCATATTTTTGTAATTTTTTTCCAAGTAAATAATTAATTATGAATTTTTTATTACAACTTTTTAAAAAATATAAAAAACTCGTATGTCCGGACCACTAACTTGGTCAAAATTTCATGAAATTAATTTTTTAATCCTATAGTATGCAAAGCATAGAATGTGACGCATGTTTTGGATTCAAAAAATATGATACCGCTTGAAAGTTATAAATGTTTTGCAATCAGCCTATCAATCAGGACTTTTGTCATAATTCTAGTAGAAAATAAATAATAATAATCTACTAAATTCAAAATAAAACATAATTTATATTGGCAAAAAGCTGAGAATCTCCTCTACAAACCCTTTTCATTTTATCAATTTTGGCTAAAAATAAAGTTGTCAGCCACATGGGCGAAGTCCGGAAAAACAAAGTAAGCTGTTAAACACGTTTTTTGTGTTGACTTTTTAAGATTGGTATCTCCTAACTAAAAACCAAAGCAAACCCGAGCCTATTCCCTAGGCAATGAATTTTGTGTCAGACATATCGGATATCCGATTTGTTAACATAGCATTTTAAAAAATTTCAAGACTTTATAACATATTCAATATATCTCATTTGTAGTTTATAGTTTATTTTAATATATTTAGTTTATAATATATGATTTGGTTTATATATGATTTTTAAATAGTGTATAGTTTCTAGTTTATGTTAATATATCTAGTTTAGAATATACAATATTATTTATAATTTAATATATATAATCTCTTACAAAACTATATAATATATAATATATTATATTATTTTGTATAATATGTTTAAATATTAAATTTCTATATTTTAGTTAATATATATATTACTAATATATAAGATATTTAAATACTATCTCTCTCCCCCTCTCCCTATCCCTCTCTCTCACCCTCTCCCTTTCCCTCTCTCTCTCCACTTCTTCCCCTCTCCCTCCCCCCTCCTAATGAATTCTCTCTCTATCTCCCCCACTTCTTCCTCTCTTCTTCCTCTTTCCTTCCCTCCTCTAATGAACTCTCTCTCATTCTTCCCCTCTCCCTTCCCCTACTACCCTCTCCCTCACTCTCCCT
>VDFB02238685.1:0-16693 GCA_007258455.2 Sequoia sempervirens | reverse complement strand
ATACATCAAGGTGATCTTGAAAATTAATTAAATACTATTTATTTAATTAATAAAATCTTTATTTCCTCTACTTATAAATAAATTGCAAGGTTTATTTATATAGTTTGTATTTCTTAATTCTTCCAATTTTAAACCACTTTCTTCATGATTTAATTAAATATTTTTAACTAATTTTTTATTTGATTAATTCCCTCTCATTAAATTTAAATTTTTAATTCAAATTTTGTCACATTTCTCCATATTTTTCTAACGTCCTTCCACCTCACCTTCCATCTCACCATGTGTTACATGAAATAATTATTCCTAATTTATAAAATGGGTATTTATCCTCAACAATCTCAAAAAACTTAGAGACACATGGCTTCTCCTTTCCATTTATTCTCTTCTACACATGGCAAGCTTTTTCTATTAAAGGGGACAACTTCCTTGTGTCTCTCTAGCCTCCTTGTTTCTCACTGTCAATCTCTCCAACTGAATCCTGATCATCTATTGCTGCCAACTAACTTGATTCATTGGTGAAAGCATACAATTACTCTACAAAAATCATCTTAGCATTTGAGAGATTAACATTGGTATTTTAGTTTAGAGTTTAGCATTTGCTTCCAAGTAGTGTTATAATGGCAATTTCATTTCTAGGAGCTTAATTGTTGCATTAGAATTACATCATTTTCATTGCATCTACATTATCTTAGGACTTTACCATTGCATCATTTCATATCATTTTGTATACAACAACATATCATTTAGTTCATCATCCAACAAATTCATCAAATCATATAGGTGTAGGAATAGTTTCTGCATTCTAGTTTAATGGCTTCTCATTTCTTAGGTGTCATCCTAGTAATTTAGTGCATACTTAAAATCTAAAAGCACCAATACTGGATCCTTAGGAATAGAGGAAGATAGAATTTATTTAAGGAATCATTTTATCACTTTTTTTGTTAATTTAGATTTCCTTAATTAATACATTGCATCTGTTGTGTGTTTTTTATTATTCTAATTCACATATTATTTTCTCACACACAATATATATGGTCATCTAAGTCAAGCTAGGTGATATTTGTTGGTGTAGGTTTTTATTTCATGGTGGGTTAATTTATTCTCTCTTAGTCATAATTTTTTGTACACTTTTAGTATGTTTTCTTAGGATAAGGCCAATTATGAGTCTTGGAAAAAAGGAATTCTTAAGCATCTCAGATGGCTTATAATTTTCCTCACCTTTATGGGTTCATGCCTTAACTAGACACACTTGGAAGGAAATTAGTATGGGGTAATAAAATTGATTGTGTATCAGGATTGATTGGTTATCGTGTTGATAATGACACTATGTGGGCTATAGAGGACATTGAATGTCCCTGCGTACTTTGGAACAATATTTGGGAGATGTTTGGAGACCCTTATGCTTCTCCATTCCTAGATTATCCTAATTTAGATTTCCTCATTCCACTTGATGTAGATAATATACCCTTTGATGATGCTACTTTAGAGGAGCTTGATTATTTTGTAGTTCTTGAGTGTTTAGATGACATATAGCCTTCTCTTCTTGCTTCTTATCCTCACAATGATACCGCATCTCAATCAACTATTGTAGGTTCATATTCTAAAGGTTCTTCTTTGAGAGCCTCCAATGATCATTGTAGTAGGGTCACTTATGCCTTCTAGATTCATTATATTGGGACCAATTTTTACCCAACATCTCTTGTTTCTTGTAGAGTCCCTCATTTCAGGTCTATATGACACTATTGAGGACATACTTCTTCTCTTTGAGAACAACTCTTGGAATCCTTCCATCATGATGATAGTTCTTTAGAGGATGATAATCCTTAGGATATTGATGATGAGTCTTCTTCCTCCACTTCAGATGATGATAGTGGAAATGAGGGTGCACATATTCCATCTTCAGAGGATGAGGATTCTCCTCTGAACTCTCCTCCTTCTCTAGTTGTAGGGCCTCTTTGAGCTTGAAAAAAATTGCAACCAGTAGGGGATTGGGTAGGGGATACTCTAGATCATAGAAGAAAATAATCATAATTTTAGGAGGCTCCACATCTTTTCCTTTCCATAGCTTTTGATCCACACTCCTTTTGAGAAGCTTCTATTGTCAATGAGTGCAATGTAATGATGCAAGAAGATTTTAGTTCCTTAGAGATGAACCACAATTGGGATCTTGTCCCACTTCCTAAGGGAAGGAAACTTATTTGATGAAAGTGGATATGTCAAACAAAATTTGTAGTATATGGGTTGGTTGAAAAGCATAAGGCTTTCTTGGTTGTCAAAGGATTCTCCTAGGTTCCTAGGATTGACTACTCTGAGACTTTTGCACTAATCACTAAAAAAAATTCCATCTGACTTGTCCTTGCTATCACTAGAACACATGAATGCAAAGTTCATTAGATGGATGTGAAGAGTGCTTTTCTTCACAATGATCTTCAAGAGGAGATATACATGGGGGTGATACCACAATATTGGTTTATAATTTTTGGCCAAACTGGACACTAGACTAATTTTTCTAACTAAATCTTCACTTTTGAGCACCTATAGTGGCTAAACCATGAGGAATATGAAGATAATGAAAACTAGTGATTTGTGACATTTTATCTATAGATTCTAAATATATTTTTTTCAAAAGTTTTGGAATTAGATTGCACTTCTTTTTCCATCTCCTTTGAAAACTAGTTTTTTAGTTTAAACACCATTTTAAGGAGCGATGCTCACTATATACAACATAAATTTTTTCCATGAAGGATAAAATTCCTTTTTTGAATTTATATTTGTAACTATGATATCTAGTGCTTCCAATTAGTTTTAGAGTAGTTTTTTTTATTGATTTTTTCCTTAATCAAGTTTCAAAGTCAAACCGGTTACAATTGGACATAGGAAAACCATATACAACATAATTTTTTTGTATGTATCAAAATTCTTTTTTGTTGGATTAAAGACATCAATATCTAGTGCACTGATATTTTTCAATTTTTTGATAATCTACTATTTTCAGCATGTAGAATGAAGAGCTTTTATTTTTGGTGAAAACCTATGTTTAATCAAACTAAAAAAAAATACATAATAAAAAAAACATATTAAAATTATATTCATTGGATAGCTCATTTTGAGGACTACAATTATCTAGTTGGGTCTATGAAGTCTCCTCCATTTTCATCATCAACTTGAGATTCAAAGGGAAAAATTTTGGAGTTTTTTTGCCAAAGGGGAGAAGGGGAAAAGAGGGGAGAAAATCCCTTTCCAAAACCCTTCCTTTGCTTTTCTGGAAATGTGGGACCCAACATTTAATGGGTTCACTCGAAGGAGGGTTATGGCAAACCCCCTTTGGGTTCACTCGAACCAAATGTTTGTTCGAACCCCAAAAACCAATTTTTTTTGCATGGGGGTGTTTTTCACAATTTTCCTTCTTCACTGAATTGTAAAATAGTTTTGTGTGTTTACCCATGTATCAACCATAGGGGTTCATTTATGATCCTTCACTTGTTTTTTGTATTTGGAAATCTCTTTATGACCCCAATTAGGCCCCTGAGGCTTAGTATATGAAGATGAACTCTTTCCATCTAAAATTTGGATTCACTCAATGCCAAAATATTCTAATCCTAATTTCTAAATTTTATAGTATTATGATACTGACACCTTCTTGGTTCTCTACATTGATAACTTGTCGATCATAGGAAGTCACTCATCCACCATTCGAGTAGTCAAAACTTCCCTTCATGATTAGTTTATGATGTTAGACATGGGTTTATTGAACTACTTCTTGGGGATTGAGATCACTCAGTATTCTTCAAGTATCTCTCTTGCATAGCCTAATTATGCACTTGATATGCTCCATAGGTTTCACATGGCTGATTGTAAGCCTACACTGATTCCTTTTTTTTAGGGGTTAAACTTGAGACTAAGTGTTCTTCACCCTTGGTGGATGGAACTTTGTCTCAACAAATTTTTGGTAGGCTCGTCTATCTAACTCACACAAGCCTCAACATTTCATATGTTGTAGGAATGGTCTCTTGATTCATACAAGAGCCACATGAGCTGCATTGGAAACAAACTAAGTAGGTTCTTCACTACATCAAGGGTACTCACAATTATAGGATTTGCTGGTAGCGAGCATGGATTTTGACTTGGTGGGAAAGATATTTTCAAATTGGGTAGGTAATTTTTAGGATCAAAAGTCTACTTTAGGGTATTGCTTCTCCCTTAGTTTTGGTTTAGCTTGTTGGTCAAGAAAGAACTAGTTTTTTATTATTATTTAATTATATAGGTTGAGTATCGATTGGTTAGTGCTTCTACTAAGGGCATATAGATTTATAAAATTCTCATTGAGTTTGGCATCCCTTTCAAAAGCCCACAATCATCTTTTGTGACAACTAGAGTGCAATTCAAATCTCTCACATTTTAGCCCATCATCAATGAACCAAGCACATTGAGATACACATGCACTACCTTGGGAGTTAATTCATGAGAAAATCATTAATCTCAAGTACTATTTGACATCATATCAAAATACATAAATCTTCACCAAGCTCTTCATTAAGAGTATGTTGAACAGTCTAGATAATTGAGAGGGGGGTGAATCAATTATCCTAAAACAATTTTCTTGACTTTAATTGATTTAAAGCAACCTTAAATTATTTAGATAATTAAAACAAATATGAACATGAAAACACACAACTGTACACCATGCACATGGAACACCAAAATTTATGTGGAAAACCAAGATGGGAAAAACCAAAAAGAATGCTAATTCTCAATTATAGAACACTAGCTAAGGTGACACTAGTTAAGGTGATTTTTACAAAGGTTCACTACCAAAATGCTCACTGTAGGTAAGGATCACTACTGGTGGGATCACTACTCAACTAATACAAAAAAATATAATTACAAAATAGTCTTACTAACAAAACATGAATTGATGAAGCTGCATCTACATATGCATGAAGTTAGTTTCAGTTAAGAGCACAATATCTATCTGTAGAAGATCTGGTCAAGAATCTTCTGCCCTCCTTCCTTGCACAACCTTTTCAATATTGATTACTTCTTCCTTACACTTGCCTTCCATTTCCTTCTTTGTTTCTTGTCACATAATCCTTTGTACCCTTTTCTTTGTTCACACACACCACTCTGCTTGTCCAAAACCAAAGAGATCTTCTATATATATATACCCATAGAACAAAATAAGTCAACCTAGCAAAACATCTAATCTTGAAGAACAAACTTGAAATACTCATTAAGGGTTGGCATGCTAGCACTAGAGCCAAAGGATAGGTCGCATGTAAGGATCTTCTTACCATGTTACCATGGGACCCATAATAAGGTCATACAGACGATAGGTTAATCACATAGCATAATTACGAAAAGATAGTGAATTTTGAATTACATGAGATATATTCCGGAGCCAATGGGAATGCCACAACCAAGACCAAGTCTTGATCTCCATAAATTTTAGTACAAACAAAGGAACACAACTAGACATACCAAAACTTGTAACATGCTACATGAATGTCTAGATAGCAAGGATACCCAAAATAAGCTTTGAGCACATAAGCCAATATCAAAAGATTAGTCTTCATTATTCTGCATTAAATTTCTTCAATGAATGTCCCAAAAAGAAGTACTTCCATATTTGGATCAAGGATAGCTTCCATACTATGCAACACCATAACACATGATAGGATAGAACATTTCTATATATCATTTAGAGCACAACCTTCTAGATCCCATGTTTTGACATCAATGAAAATAATTCCAAATATTCTCAACAATATCCCCCTTTTGCATTGATGGTAAAACAACAAAAACACAAAAAACACAAAAACTGCAAAAAAATCCAAGCACTCCCTGTTCGTCAAGCAAAAATTCAATTCCTCTTTTTGTTTTTGTTTTTTCCTTAACTTTCTCCCCCTTTTTTCCATCAAAGGAAAAGGGACAAATAAGAACATTTAGGAAATCAAGTAAAAAAAACACTTTTCACATGAAAAGTTTTCTTGTACCTTTCTCTCACAATTGGAAGTATTTTCTTCCAAGCTTGCATTGTAGAAAGCATTCTGGCACACATACTATCCTATAGAGCCAACAACTTAAATGAAGATGACCAGTCCAAAGATAGGCACTATTGTTCACAATCCTCTAGATTAGAAATTATCCCAAAGAGATGATCCAACCAAACCTCAACAATTTCTTTGACCAACCAGAAAGTTCTAATCAAATCTTTCCTCTATCTTTGAGTAGACAATAACTCAGCTTGCAACTCACCAAATCTTATTCTTTTTTTTCCATCTTTATATTTGAAGAAGTCAAAATACTTCCCAATATCATTCAATTTAGATTCAATAGCTTCAATTTTGCTTCTAAAATTATCAATAGTAGTAGGCCACCAGAGACAATACCCGTAGATGTCAGACATCTCCTTAATGTATTCTCTTGTCTCACCAATGTGCTTGGATAATTTTTTTTTGTCTTTGAAACACCTTCTCTCAATCATAGCTTGGATCTTATGTCCTTCAAATCCTTCCCACAACAATCTTTATTCAACAAATTCTACTAGATCATGTAGTAACAAGTCATAAACAACTGAAATAGTAATACCCTTTTTGAGCAGATAATCAACTAAAGCATCTTCAATTCTAGGCCTATTGACTGGAGAGAAGGCATACCACATTTCACCAATCTTTTTCATATCACCATAATCCAACAACAAATGAAATTCATCTAGAACAAAAGAGTCAAATCTAGGAAAAGACGCTTCTTCTTCTCTTTTGAGATAGTGATGACATATTTTGTGTTAATTTTCCTCCTTTTAGGTTCCAAAGGGAAATCACCAATGGCAACCTCTAATTCCTTCTTACTGGAGGAGGAACCCTCTTCAAACTGACTGATAGGAATAACATAGACACTATCACACTGAAGCATAGATTCATCTACAAGGATGAGGAATAAAGTTTTCATGCATTTTCTTTATCTTCCATAGATTCTAAATATTTGTAAACTTGCTTTCTTATAGGGATGTTGAACTTCCACTTAACATTCTCCTTTGACGGTAATGAATTCTGAAAGTAGAATACTAAACACATGAATAGAGAACCAAATTAGAAGGGATAACTCTCAACCAAAGACATTCTGACATTCTCAATTAGGTTTCCCATTATTAGGCTATAAAGGTTAAACTGTTTATTTTCCTTCACCATATTATGTGCAAGATAGACAATAATAAACGATGTAGAACCTTCATGATTTTGGAAATAGATTTTGTAAGTGATATTGTAAGAAATATACCTTATTGTAGGATTGACAATGGTATTTATCAGTAGGGCGTGGGGACTTCTGTCAATATTGGTAAGTTCCTCCAAGTCTGTATTGCACCATTTTCTTCCCAAGGAGGTCACCAACTTTGTACAATCTAGTAATAACTTCAATGGCTTCCTTAGTGATTGGATAGGGTTTGTCGAAGATGATGTTTCCATCCTTGAATCAATTCAATAGGAACAAGATAGACTCTTTGTTGAAAATCTAGGGGAATTCTCCACATAGATCCATACCCAAGGCACTTAGATTCTGCAATTCATTAGTCTTCAACCCTAGTTCCATTTCCTTCATCTTTTGATGATCAAATGCATCCAAATCTACTCCCTTCAGCCTTAGTAGAATACCTCCATTGGATTCACTATTGACCAACACAGATTCCATTGTTGCACTTAGTTTCTTCAATCCTTTTATCACTCAGTGAAACCTCTTCTCCTTCTTTGAAAACTATGAGAAATGATTCGAAAACTCCACCTTTTAACCTTAATTTCTTGTGATGATTTCATTGCAAAAAATATACATCGATGATGCCAGGAACTATACTTCACTTTTCAATCATCCAGATTAAGCTTCATCATACATCACCAATCGAATCAAAATTATTCATACCAAAAACACATCGATATTACTTCAGAGAGGGGGAATTGATAGGACATATATTGGTAAAAATCCCCCTAAGCCAAGGCAGTTGGCTTAGTTTTGGAGATGCTTGGGTATGTCAGGATCATGATGGGCCAACAAGTGGCAATATAATGGGTATATATAGTGTATGTGGCTAATGGATTTTTTTTACCCAAAATTGATGTAAAAGAAAAGGGTTTTTAAAGGAGATTATCAAATTTCCACCAATATAAATTATGCTTTATTTTGAATTTAATAAATTATTATTATTTATTTTCTATTTGAATTATGACTAAAGTCTGATTGATAGGTTGATTGAAAAACCTCTATAGGTTTCAAACAATATCACATTTTTTGAATCTAAAACATGTGTCACATTCTATACTTCACATACTATAGGATTAAAAAGAAAAATTGAATTTCATGATGTTTTGGCAAAGTTAAGGTGGTCAAACATCACAGTTTTTATATTTTGAAAATTTGTAATAAAAATTCATAATTAATTATTTACTTGGAAAAAATTACAAAAAAATATGAATCACATCGAGACATGATTCCTCTACTATATCTAAAATCTTATAAAAAAAATATTATCATTTTATTGTGGTTAGGGTGGTTGACAGACACCTACTTATTTTTCCCTGAAATTTAATTACTACTACATTGAAATTTCAAATTTTCACCAAATAGATTTTCTAAATAAATTAGTAGTTTAGAACTACATTCAATTTATACAGATTCTATTCTTACATTTTTGAAATAATATAGATAACTTATTCAAAATTTTACATCAAGTTTCCTAAATCTGATTTTTTTGAATTTTTTGCCACTTAAGGGCCTATTTTTTCCATGATGATCCTGCACATGCTTGCTTGCACTAAGATCCAGTGCCATGGAAGAGCTACCCACACTCATTTCCTTTTTCTTCCAAACCATGAAGGTCTTCTTCTTAGATTCATCTGATTCTACAACCTCTTTATTTTCATACTTTTTTAGAGCAACATATCTACATGTGTTAGCATAATGTTTGGATTGACTACACTTGTAACATCTTTGTCCTGACTTAATTGAGTGAACCCTAGATCTGCACTGATTAGCTTTGTTACCATAATCATGGCATAAATAGCAATAACCATGAAAGATATTATTCATTCCATTCCTTCTAATTGGATTAGATAATTTTCTTCTTCAATGACTTGCTTTGTGACCAAACTTGTGACAGTTAAAGCATTGAATACTTAGTTCCTTCTTGCTTCTACACTCTATAGCCTTATATCCAAATTTTTTGCATAGAAAACAATGACCATTAAACAATAAGTACCTTTGAGCATTTGGTTTCCTAACCAAAGGTCTTTTCTAGCGGTTCTAGAGTTCTAGACCTTGCTTGTTACAATAGATCTTGCTAGAATCCAAGATCACCTGCATGCAAGATGAATACCTATCACATGCAAAAGATATGAAGAACGAAAACAATGTTCTCAGAAAACCTCTCAGTGAAAATGCATTAAGAGAATCAATTATTACAATGTGATCAATCCTTGTGAAGGAGATCAAGAAACCCTAAAAGGGAAACCCTAAATGAAACCCTAGTGTGCACACTTAATAATTAATAATTAATTATTAATGCCTAAGTTTAGCTTTTAAGTAATAAAGAGGAATAAGTGACTTAATTAATTAATCAATATGATATAATTAATGAAGCATAATAACTTATTACTTTAACACCCCCCCTTAAGATGAACTTAAGAAGAAGCTAAAACACTAGAATAAGATGCATGAAAGCAAAGATGGGTCCCGGCAACTAGGCCTGATCAGGTACCCATTTACAAATGCAATAAAGAGTAAGAGAAGGAAAAATCCAGTGGGACAAAACCCCCCTTACAATGAGATAACATGCTGCAAAGAAGCACTGGAAGAACTCTGTAGAGTAACACTGGAACTTGATATAGGAAAGCAAGGAAATATTCTTCTGTATACTATTGAAACCTGGATGAGAGTCATCGATTGACTTAAGGAATCAAGTGATTATTAAAGCAACAAAACCCGATGCCACGTAACACTAAAACTCCAACCGAAATAACAACTCTGGGAATCTATGAAGGAAAGCAATTATTGAATGATGTACTACTGAAAATGAAGTGCAAAGATGCAAGATGCACTCTCCCAATTGCCAAAACATCCAAGTAATCGCCAAACAACCCATCGGGCCAAATCTGGACTAACTGATAAACCTGGGACAGATACAGAAAAGTACATGGACAGCAATATAGAGCTCCTTAATACCTTTCCAACGCCACAAACGAGGCAAAAATTGGAGATCGTGGCAAAAAGTTATGAGCTCTAAGCATAAAAAGTACATCTGACTTCAAACAGCAATAAAATGTAGGAAAAAATAGGCAAAATACTGTAAAATAAACTGCACTACATGAAAGATCTCGGAATCAGCTTTCCGGCGATATCTCGTTTGCCCGATTTCGATACCGTATGCCCAAGTTATAGCCAAAAGAAAAAAACTGCTTCTTTAGGGCAAACTAGGGTTAGGAGGGGGCATATGAGGGCCGGCTGTACGCTGACGTCAGCAGTTCACGAGCTTAAAATTGACGGCTGTCTGGCCGTCACCGCAAAAAATGGGCCCCCCTGCAAAATGAAAAAAAATTTGGCCCTTGGTCGTGCATGTGACCGCGGGCTGGTGCAGCAGGGGCCAGATCTGGCCGGGGGCTGGGCGCAGGGGCCGGATCTCAGCTCCTGGTTCCTCATATGGCCGTGGGCTGTGTGTTTGAGACTACGGGTCAGCAGATGGCCCCTGGTCAGATGTGGATCGGGTGGAGCGGATGGAGCCTCGCTGGGACGTGGGCGCACTTCTGGAGGAGCTTGGGCTGTGAAGGCCGGCAGCCGGGGATGGGTGGTCACGGGCTTTTAATTCTATATTACTGGGGTAAGTGCCACCAAACCTTGGTGTCACCTGAATTCTTTTTATGCTTTCAGCCTCGACTGGCATTTTACGCCCCTGCATAAATTTTTGCCTCCTCATTCAACTTGCCCCAAATGGACAAATTTTATATGAAATGGGGGTTTTACTGACTTCAATGGTGAGGTCCGCTTTGTCCCAAATGCCCAAAATTAGGGCTACCCCTAGATTCAATCAAAAATTGCATGGAAACTCCTTGCACCCTAAACTCACTTAAGAGGCTATATCTTCATCAATGTACCGTGATGTCTAGAGCTCATACCATGTTAGAATCCAGCATCACCTGCGATAATAAGATGAATAATCATTACATGCAAAAGATATGAAGAACCAAAGATGCTCAGAAAAACCTCTCAGTAAAAATGCATTAAGAGAATCAATTATTACAATGTGATCAATCCTATGAAGGAGGATCAAGAAACCCTAAAAGGGAAACCCTAATGAAACTCCTAGTGTGCACAATTTAATAATTAATAATTAATTATTAATGTGCCTAAGTTTATATAATAAAGAGGATTATAGACTTAATTAATTAATCAATGTGATGTAATTAATTGCCATATGAACTTATTACTCTAACAGATCTCGCTTCAACTTCAACTACTTTGCCTTTACCCTTAGTATTCTGATTTGAGCTTTCACCTGAGAAGCCAAGTCCTTCCTTATCCCTGTGACATTTTTGTAGGGACAAGAGTTGATCCAAAATTATTCTACTTTCACATACTCTTTCTTTTGATTTCAGCCTTCTTAACTCTTGATCTAACTTCTCATTTTCTTCTAATTTCTATTTGATGGTATCCTTGAGATTTTCTTCAGTCTTCTCCCATTCTTCCATTTTCTGTTTGATGGTATCTTTGAGATTTTCTCTAGTCTTCTTGCATTCATCCAACCATAGCTTTAGATTCACAACACTTTCCTTTGACTCTTTTAATTCTTGGTTGAACTCTCTGTGTCTTCCCTTGAATTTCTAGATTTTCTCCCTTACCTTTGAGATACAAGCATTTTCCTCCCTAATGTTTTCTTTCAATTCTTCATTTTCAGATTTCATTCTTTCCATATCATCTAACATTGTCTTCAATTCTTCATCAAAGTAATAATCTCTAGCCATCTGTTTAAACTGCCAAGGTCTCCCTCAGGTGGTTAAGCTCTATCTGCAATGGACCAAGCTTTGATACCAATTGTTGAACAATCCAGATAAATAAGAAGGGGGAGTGAATCAATTAGCCTAATTTTTTTCTCTTGAATTTAATTGATCCAAAGCAACCTTAAATTAATGAGATAATTAAAACATATATGCATGAAAACACACAACTACACCATGTGCAATGAACACCATAATTTATGTGGAAACCCAAGATGGGAAAAACCATAGAGAATTCTAATTATCAATTATAGAACACCAGTTAAGGTGAAACTAGTTAAGGTGATTTTTACAAAGGCTCACTACCTGACTAATACAAAAAAATCTAATTACAAAATAGTCTTACTAACAAAACATGAGCTAATGAACTTGCATCTACATATGCATGAAGCCAATTCTAGTTAAGAGAAAAATATCTATCTGCAACAGATCTAGTCAAGAATCTTCTGCCCTCCCTCCTTGCACAACCTCTACAATACTAATTACTTCTTCTTAACAAGTGCCTTTTGCTTCCTTTTCTATTTCTTGTCACATAATCCTTCACACCATTTTTTCTCTTCACACACACCACTCTACTTTTCCAAAACTAAAGAGATGCTATATATATATAGTTGTAGAACAAAATGAGTCGGCCTAGCAAAACATGTCGACTTGATGAACAACATTGAAATATTTAATAAGGCTTGGCACACTACCACCAGACTCAAAGGATAGGTCACACGTAAAGATCTTCTTACCATGTTACCATTAGACCCATAAATAGTTCATACATAAGATAAGTTCATCACATAGCATAATTACCAAAATATAGTGAACTTTGAATTACATGAGATATATTTTGGAGCCAATGGGAATGCCACAACCAATACCAAGTCTTGATCTCCATCAATTTTAGTACTATTGATGACGATGTCACTCACATCAATAATACAAAAAAATTGCTCATAGGTAAATCGTGAAGATCCTATCCTTCTTGAAAGATATGAAACAAAGACAACTTGAAAAAAAGGGGATCCATTCTAAGAGGAAAAGGTTGGCTCAGTTTAATCCCAAGTCTCTGGTAGTCAGTTCTTTACCATACTAGGTTCACTTAAGGGTATGATGTGATATTGTTGTTAATCTCAAAGGGAATATGGTTCTTTTTAGTTTCATTAAGGATCATAAGAATTCTACATAAAATAACATCATGAAATCAAAATATTTGCAATAATATTTCATGAATATCCATGAATTTTTCTATAACTTAAGTAGATTTAGCTTTAAGAATTCAACAATTTCATAGAAAAAAAATATTTTCAATAAATTTGCATCCATTTATCTATTTTTTGGAACATTTTCAAGAATTTAAACATCTATTCTAAAATAAAGCATAAGAAATACTAAAAAATTAAAATTTCTCCAAGCTATTCTCCACGCATGGCCCAAAGAGTTAATAAACTCAAAGAAAACTACTTTATACTTCACTATATTTCTTCACAACTACATATAAAATGATGCAAGCTTTTAAAGAGAGGGATTTTAGTTTGGACACCAAGTAGGTTCTGCATGCACCCTTAAACACTACATCACATAGTCTTTTTTGGCTGAACTAACAAACCAACTACAAAGATTTGATGAAGGACACTCCCCTTACAATCTAAAACTCATAAACAATAGATAATGGTACAAACAAAATGTAAGAAGGAAATAAAATATTTTCTATTATTATTGAAAGGAAAATGAAATTACATCATTATATTTTCCATCACATGGGCTTTCTGATTACATAAATATGCAAATATTCAAATCAGAGCCACCATCTACGTAGCTCTAGTATGCTTTCTGTATTCCCCCTTTACATCCTTTATTTGGAAGGTGTAACTACCCTAGAATCTTCTAGAAAGTGTAACTTCCTCAACATAATACTTTGAAATTTTATTATTTTTGGTAGTGCAACTTGGCAAGGTCATAAATTTTGATCCGACTGTCAGATTTTCTATTATAATACATTTTCAAAAAGTTCTCAAGGAATCTTCCACCAAAAAGTAGGGCCTAAAGGCCAACTAATTTTATTTTCCACCAATTTTCAGCCCATCCAGAGCCTATAAGTGCCTCAAAATTGACTCCGAAGATTTTACTAGGATTTTCAAAAATTAAAATTTTAATACCTCTCAAATGACAAATGGTATTGAAGTGATTTCCTCACCATTGGCTTCAATTTACCATTTTGGAGGTCTCTATAAGATTTCATTTCCAACTAGGCATAAATGAAAACTTACTAAAATATAAACCTTGCCAAATTTAGCACTTATTGAAAAGAAACAACATTTTTTTTAGGTGATGCAAGATTGCTCTTACACCCTGGATGCTCTTATGTCAGACACCCGAGGTAATTAGAAATATGACCCTATCACTTCTCAGAAGTTAGAGGGAAACCAAGATATTTAACCTTAGACTCAGATAACCATGATGAATCTTCAACATGCCTTCCTCTCCATTTCACCAAGTACTTTGCATATTGCCTATTTCTTGTGCTTCTTCCCACATGGCTATCCAAAATGTCTTCTATCTCCTCCTTTTCTGAAGTAGGTGCTAGAATATTCCACTATACCTCTATTATTTCTCCATCAATTCCTCCCTCATGATATTCTGTTAAATCTGAGATGTTAAACATAGGTGAAATATGAATTCCATCAAGCAACTCTACCTCATATGCATTTCTAGAATCATGCTTCTTCAGGATCTTGCATGGTCCAAACTTCTTCATCTTCAACTTGTTGTATGTACCAACTAGAAAAAAATTCCTTTCACAAATGAACCATGACTTCATCTCCTACTTGGAACTCCTTATACCTCCTTTTCTAATCTGCCTTAGCCTTATACTGAGAGTACATCTTATTGATATGCTTATTCACCTCATCCTACAAATTATTCAGGTGCTCAGCAAAATCTTTAGCCTCAGCACTAATCTTCTCTCCTTTATCCATCTTTCTCAGTTCAAAATTATTCCTCAGACTTATACAAATTGGAATGGTGATTTTTCAGTGCTCTTGTTGATAGAATTGTTATAAGAAAATTTTGTCTATGGTAAAATAGAATCCCATCCCTTTGGTTTATCTCCTACTAAGTATCTTATTAGGTTACCCAAAATACTATTTGATGTAGGGAATCATACCAAACCATCAACACCATCATTTCCTCAAGGGATTTCAATCCCAAATAGAATCAGGAGAAGATCAAATATATAAACATCAATTTTTCACTTAACTTTCATAAAAAATCCTACCAAATCATCTATCAACTTTACAAAATTCTTTCAGTGAAAAAAATCCATTAACCTTTTAAGGCTATCAACAAGTCACTCACCATATCATTCTTCACACCTATACCAGATCCAACACAACTCAGATAGCATCAAAAGAACATTAAACCTGATTATTGTCACTTGAACAGTTCATCCTTTCATTTATCCACCAAGGCATTCACTCTAGCAACTTACTTTACAAGGCATATGAAAAAAAATCCATACCTTCTTGTTACAACCAGTTACTATTGCTTCAAGACACAAATCTCATCGTATTTTGATTGAAACAATTCAATACATTAGTATGGAAACTTCAGATTTGACTACTCTGCAGTCAAGACACCATTTTCACATATTGAACACACATGACCAAAACACCATTTCTTCCAAACCCTGCCTTCTTAAATCAATCCAAGAATTGTTACATCTCTAATACCATTGTAGAAATAATTTCATCAAAGATCTAAACATAATTATCACTGTTACATCAGGGTTCCACATTCTATGCAAATAAAGCACCATTTGTCAATTAGGACTCCATACCCTAAATCAGGTAAATTCCACTAATAAAATTCAAATTCCAAGAGAAAAATACATATTTAGAGACCTTTTATTATCATCATCAATATAACATAAGCTTTCAATAACCTACCTTAAATAAATTACCAGTTTCTCACATTGTACGTTGTCAAAAGGCTACTAAAATAGGCTTATTTTGCAAAGGAGCCACCTTTTAAACAACTTAAAATATCTAAAAAACCTCGAATAGGAAAATAATAGGTCACAAAAATCCATATTTATCTACTTTCAAGGATTGGAAGATCCATTTAGATAACATATTAAAAAACGCTTATTTATAGGCTGAAAACACCCAAAATAGTGAGGGTTTTATTATCAAGACACTTGCAAACCTCTATTACTTCGGCCACCACCTGGAAAATGATTAATTATATCTTCTTATGCTTTTAGAATAATCTCCTAGCCCATGCATGCATTATTTCTTTAAAACCCTTTTTGAAACCTTCATTGTTCAAGAGGAAAACTTAGAAATAGTATTGAAACCAACATCATACTCTTGTATTTTCATATCCTACTATCTTGCCACCACAAGAAAAATTAAAAAATAAAAGAAAACCCCTATTTTCATTCCATCCCATTGACCAAATACTCTTACATTGATGTGATGGAGTCTTTGGTCTTTAAAAGACTCTCAAAACCCTATTTTGAGGGTTTGATGAATCCTACTATCTAGAACTCTTTGAACTAAAAGAAACATCTTAAAGCACTTCAAAATAAGAGGTGATTCATTACCTTATAAGGAAAAAAAAATAGTAATCCCTAGATCTCAATACAGTTTGTATAGGGATTGATAAAAGGA
>VDFB02238682.1:0-21292 GCA_007258455.2 Sequoia sempervirens | reverse complement strand
AATAAAATTAAAAAGGCGTTTAAAAAGGAGAATCAAGTGGAAATTAAATTTTAAAATTTTGACTTCAAGAGCACTTGAAATTTTCTCAGCACGAAAAAAAAATCGAAAGGCAATCAGAGGAAATTAAAATTTCTCTAGGCAAGACGGAGAAATTAATTAATCGATTTAATTATTTTCCTAAGTCTAATATTAAATTCCCCCTTCGATTTTGACCCATGCAATTTTAATATTTCGGACGATTTAAAGAGGGGAATTTGTTTCGGAAGTCGATTACGGACGGAAAATAAAATTTTGCCTAGCCAATTTTGACAATCGATGTCGATTTTTAAATGCGTTGAAAGAAATAAATTAAAATGGCGATTAAATTAAAATTTTAATTAATTAAAAGTGCCATTTTAAAATGCAGTCGAGATAACTTCAAATCGATGTAAAAATGATTTTCTCGAAATCACTGGAGGTAACTGGCAGTCGGGAGGGAATTTTAAATTTAAATCGAGGAAAGAATCTCCCCGAATAGCAAATTGTCATAATAACTGCCAGACGACGAGAATATTCCCTTTTAAATTTAGCAGACGCGTCAGTCATGATGAAAGGAATAAAAGGCATCTGCTAAAATTAGCGCCAACCTTTTGCTATAAAACTTCGAAGGTTTTCATTATCGTCTCACAAGATTCGAAGTTGAGATTTGTGCTGGCAAACTGAGTTGTGAGATTTAATTCGAGAAGTTGCTGAAAGTTCGAAGTTTGAGATTGAAGTTGCTGAAAGTTCGATTGTTGGAGTTGCTGAGATTCGAGTTTGCAAATCGCAAAGTGCTTCGAAGTTAAAGGGTTTAGCTTTTTAATTTCTTCACGTTATCGAGGTATGTCTTCGAAGTTGCTAAAGCTTTTTATTTTGCTGAAAGTCGAAATTGTTTTTGAAGTTAAAAGTTGAAATGCTGAAATGCTTTATTTATGCTGAGAGTTGAAATGCTGAGATTGTTTGAATGCCAAGTTGATTGGGCTTTAATTTTTCGAAGTTGTTTGAGATTGCTGAGGGTTAGAATCGAATTGGGTTTAATTTGTAATGCCTTCGAAGTTGCTGTTTTATAATTTCGAAGTGTTAGTTTTCGATTACTTTTTCGAAGTTGCTGTTTTATAACTTCGAAAAGCTGATTTTAATTTGTCAAAGCTTGCTGATTTTAAACTTGCACGTTTAAAAAACTCTCGAATTTATTTTCTTCGAAGTTGCTGATGTATAACTGTCGAAGAGTTGATTTCGAACTTGGTGATTTATAATTTATAAACTTGCTGATTTTAATTCGAAATTGCTGATTTTGAATATTGCTGATACTTAGCACCCTTTTTCGAAGTTGAAGTTAATAGAGTAAATTTCTCGTAAGGAGTTAAGTTATTTATTCTGGCTGCGAGTTGCTGGAGGTTGAAGTTTTAATCTTGAGAAGTCAAAGTTGGATGCTAACGCTACTAACGTGTATTTATTTTGCAGCCGCCAGCCGCCTCACGTGATTGTCGTTTTTAAAAGTTGATGGAGTAATATTCACTTTTGTTTTGCAGATGGCTGACGCTGCTGGTATAGTACCGAACTAAGGCTCTGAACAATGAAGCGACGCTTCCAGTACAATATCATCGCTGTCCGGCGAAGTCGCTTATTCCCTAATCAAAGATCACCTCTCAGCACGGCAATTTGATCTATTAACAATCTCGGTCCTTCCAACCTCGACGCTCATATCGCCGAATGTACGGGCAAGGTGGCAACCTTCCGACAGAGGCATCACAGAATATTGTGAAGAGTGGGTTGTACAATGCAGCAGGCTTCCAACCGGCGGTCCGTTGTCCTGAGCTGATAATGGAGTGCGCCAACTTCTATAATACTGAGGATCGGACTATCACCTCTCCTGGCGGTTTGATCATGGCTAATCTCGCTCCAGATGCGATTGGCGAGGCGTTTGGAATCCTTGCCACGGACAACATGATGTATAAGTCCAAGGCCAAGGCGGATAAAATGTACGCCACAACCTTCGAGAAATGCATGAAGAGAATAAATACCACATGGATGCGCAAGCCAAAGCCACCGGCTGCTAGGCTACCGAAGCAAATAATATCAGAGGAGCAGGAATATTGCGACATTATTATGTTGCTCAGCAGGGTCAATGGTAGCCCACAGTCTTTCATTTTCGAGCCATGGATGTTCTTGTACATCAGTGTAGTACTCGAGGGGAACGAGCAAGTGAACTGGGCGAAGATGATAAGTGACAACATCGATGAGCAGTTCCGGGACCTCAGAAGAACGAAGACATTTTATATGAGCTCATATGTCATCTATATGTTGGCTCGAATGACCAAGTACAGAGGATTGGCGTACCAAGAGCCAATTGGCTGCGGCTACAATCAGTTTAAGATCCACCAGTCGTGCAGACAATTACATCTCACTCACACTGGTGACTTCCAAAGAGTGAACGACGCCTTTACTATGTACATCACGAGAACACTTCAGCAGAGGCTACAGCAGAGGATCTCCGAGGAGGCACAGGCATTGATCGAAGAATACGGGTGTTGGTTCATCCAATTCCCAAAATTTACCTACTTGAGACTGCCAGGGTACGATTCGTACGTGTACAAGCTACCGAGGTACCCCACTAACAGGATGATCCTACTTGAGTTGTCTAGGCAGTTAGTGGCCTACGACAAGATTATAAGGCGTAAGAAGAAGGGAGGTCTTCATTTTCCCATTGTGTTGGGAAATTCACTCGAGGAGTGCCCGACTTTGCAAGCAGCCAAGGAGGCTGAGAATGAGCTAAAGTTTTACAAGCTGACTCTTTATACCAGCAGGCAGAATTTTGATCCCAAGGGGATAATTGGAACAGTACAAGGAGAAGAATTTAAGCACAAGGCTCACATGGAGGACTTTTGGGCAAATGCTGCAGGCGAGGACGAAATCAGAAGAAGGACATTCTCAAGGCTGCCTCTAAAGCTAATCAGGGAGTGCGAGGTGATCAGGGTGCCGGATCAACTGGAGGAAGATACTAGAATCACCCATCCAGATTTTGAAGCAGTGAAGAACACTCCAATACCACCTATAGATTGGGCTGAGCCGGAAATTGTGGATCTAGACACTCTATTTATCCCAGTCATGACATTCACAAGAGCTTGGGTGGACGAGCGTGTTAATAGATTGAGGAGGAGGTCCGTCGCTCTCACATATGACCTCATGGGTGATGGAAAGCCACCAGTAGTAGCAAAAAGGAAGAAGCAGCTCACACGAGGTCCGGAACCAAAGAGAAGAGAACCCGTTCAGCCAGAGCCCATTCAGCCAGAACCTCAGGGATCGGAAGATACATCCTCAACTCAGTTGGTGTCTCATGCTTCCAGTGTACGTGAATTGTCATTATTTGCTAGTCAAAGAGCAAAAGGGAATGAAGAGCTAGAGGAGGGAGAAATCAACCAGCCGATGCCAAGAGGGATGGATACTCAGAGTGTGAATGATCCCGAAGCTGCTAGTAAGCGAGATGAAGGGGAAGACACAGACATGGACACCCACTTTGATTATTCCTTCGGAGAGGAAGATGCTGGGGCACATGAAGGAAGTGATCAAGAGGTCGAGATAATCGAGCCTCCACCAAACACCCCTCGGGAAGAAGTTCGAGAAGTGGAAGCCACTGAGGAGCAGCCTCTGATTGTTTATGATATTCAACGAAATTGGCTTACACAGGCAATCCGAAGAGACCAAGATGATGACGCCAGCCTAACAATTGAGATGGAAGCACTCTTGAATAGGACAAGCAAGTCGCCAAAGCGGAAGAGGGCGAGAAAGTATACAAGGATAGAAACCAATGAAGCAGGTTCCCGGAGCCTTCACATCGCTGCCCCGAGAGAAGATCACGATTTGAGTGATGCAATGCCAGAGAAATACACAATCACCACTGTTGAGTTGGGACGCCCTTCAGGGGCACAAGTGGTGGAAGAGGCTGAAACTTCGTTTCAGACATTGAAAGATAGGCTGGTAAGGAAAGAAGGAAAATATAAGAGGTTGAAGAAGGAGCACAGAGCGTTGATTGAATATGTGAAAAATCTCGCACATCCGGTTGCTCAAAGTAATCCAGCAGCAGAGCTTCCACCAGAGGTGCCACGTGAGCCGATCGGCGGCTTGGAAGAAGTGAAGAGGGTTGTGCGAGAAGGAGATAAGTGGGTGAATGGTGTCCGCATTGAGGCAGAAAAGTTCATGGCGGATCTCGCCTCAGCATTCCAAAATGCTTCCGGTATCCTTTCACGATTGGATGATGTTGAGCAGGCTTGGGGAGATACCCACATCTTCCAAGACAATACTATCCCACGCCTGGCTGTTTTGATGCGTGTTCCCACGCAAACTCTGGTGAATGAAGGGGTAATTCAGGCTGGTGACAGATATGACTTCCGTGGATGGCATTCAGCAGCATTCACTGGAAAGGGTTTCTTTGATACTGCAGCAATAGAGTCTTCCAAGATCAGAAAGGCCATGAGGAATATTCGTGAGAGTATTCTCAACACTTTGGAGTCGGTATTTGCAAAAAGGCTCGCACATGAGGAGATAGATGCAGAAGGATTAAGGGCAAGATTGCAACCATTCTTTTCAGAAATGAGGACGTTTTCCCAGCTAGATTTTGAAAACATCTCCACGTTTTCAACGATCATTCAGAGCACACAGGATTCCATCGAAACATGGGGAAAATCTTGCGAGAGGCATGAACAGATGGTGGCCATCTTAGAATATCAGCTGAATCTCACTCCATCAATTTCAGAAGAAGAGGTCGATGCAGTGTTGGCGAGATTCATTGCGTACGCGGTCAGAGAGAAGAGCAAAGGAATCCGGGTCATGGACGAGAATCTTCTAGAAGGATAGTGGGCATTAATTGCTCATACCGGTCAAAGGAGGAATCTGCTATTTTTAGGAGCATTTATGACGCCACTCCTCCACCTTCTGGCGGTTTTTAGGGCAAACTTGTCTAGGGCTGAGGTGGCTCAATCTGAGCCCTCCGATGTAATTTGATCTGGACCGTCAATTCAAACAGGCCAGCTATATAAGGGGGAGTCCCCCTCATTTGTACATTAGTAGTCATAGAATCTGAGAATAGAGAGCAATTGTTGAGGCAGAATAGAGAGTAGAAGCTTTTAAGTTAGAGTAGTTTTTTTCATTTGCATTGTTGAAGAAGAAGGGGAATTCTCCCTTAGAGAATTTTGTAAGAGGTTGTCACAAAAGATTATTCTTAATAAAGCTTTTCATTGATGGTGAATTTCAACTTTGTTTGGAATAGTTCGTGAGGTTTCTTATTCCCTTTGACTTCAATTAGGAACTTAATTTCATGCTTGTAGTTAGATATGGATGTTTATGCTTGATATAAGTGAATTTCTTTTATCCATACCACTAACGTTCTTGCTGACGGTAAGTCCGTCTTGTGTGGTCAACTGGACTTTCAGTACTTAACTTCAATCAAGGTTCATAGGTGGTTATGCATCGTTGTGATGGTAGTTGCTCTATTGAATCGTGATTTGAACATCATTTTCACCCTTTGAAGATTGCACTTACCTTGTTGAAGCTGTCCAATAGGAGGCTAAACAATGTTTGTCGAAATTCATTTAGGTTGAGCGTAATATCCATTTGCTTTTAGATTAGAAGTTAGATTTTAGAAATCTTTGCAACCATTCAATTCCGTATAATCTTGGTTAGTTTTAGGAAACTTGCATCATAAAGCTAAATCATTCGCGCATAAAATCCTCTTCAAAAGCACACATTGGTTGTCACTACACGTCTTGTGAACAACTACGTAAGTCCCCTCGTGAGTACACAGCATACACACATCAACCAAACTGAGCCTATTCGCATTTAAAGAACCTTGGAGTTGAAGGCGTGATCTCACTCGCAATCTTAGCACGTCGAATACTTTGTTCAAGAGAGAATAGGGGATCCATTTGGAAACTTTGTTCTACCTGGTTGGTGAGGTCACAAAAATCACATCAACAGGAAACTGGCGCTAGAAGGAGGGCCCTTTGAGTATTCTTGTAGTTAACAACCACATTCAGATAAGAAGGGATTTTATCAAAAAACAATTCATTGGAGAAAAATTATTATCATGAATCAAAATGGTGTTGCCGCATAGAGAGATATTTCCAGTGTTGCAGCCTAATTTGGGATTTAACGACGACCAAGAAGATATTCTTTCAGGATTGAACAATCTTGCGTGGAGGACAAAGGAGAGTTACGCTCAGTATATGCAAGCTTGTGCTGTGTTGCGAGAAGAAGAAGAAAAGGCCATTGAGATTCAAGTTGCAATTGAAAGAAATTTGTTGGACCAAAGGCACCCACTCGCTCCTCTTCCTCCTCGTCAGTAATCAGCCACATCCTGGATCGTATTAGCTCATTTTCTCCAGACAAGTTGAAAAGAATTTTGAGGTCTGCACCTAGTTCGTCTAAAGAGTTTGTGGAGTTAGAACTACCTAGTCGAGCAAGAAAGAAGAAAGAAGTACGTGAAGAAGTTTGTTCAAGTGAAGGAGAAACAAGTGGAATAGAAATTTCAAATTTGTTCAAGACTCCACCAAGCGTTTCAAGGTTTGCTCAATCAAAAACTGTTCAAGTTTCTACACCAGTATTCGTCCAGCAACCAGTTCAAGCTACCACATTTCAACAGTCACAAGCAACCCCGATAATCGTATATCAAAGGAGGCAGCCAAATCAAGCAATGGCTCAACCAGCAGGTCAACCCGCTCCTAACGGTGCTACATGGCTGGTTACTAATCCGTCACCTTTAGAGTTTGCAGATTACCATGAAATGCCAAAGAATCCAGAGCACTTTTGCACTAAGTATCAAGCTAATGATCCAAACCGTTCTGCTGAAGACCACATCAAGATGTTCGAGGATAACCTACGTAATAGACAAATTGCATATGCAGATGTAGCTTGCAGACTGTTTCCATACTCGTTGGGAGAAGAAGCACATTTCTGGTTTATACACTTGCCAGTTGGATCCATAAGAACATGGGAGCAAATGAAAGAGGCATTCATTGGAAAATTTGGCATTCCCATCACTCCAGTAGAGCTTTTCCGTCAATTCACTGAAGTAAGGAGACAAGATAAAGAGCCCATTCATGCCTTTAACAACAGATTTCAGAAGGCTCTCACAAGGTTACGAACCCCTTACATAATCACTGATGCTAGGGAGAACTACTATGCAGCTTTGGACCCATTGACTGCTATGTTCGTAAGGCAAGCTCATCCTACTCCAGCTGACATGAATCAAGCATATGCAAAAGCCGTTGAAGTGAGTCAAAACATGGGACAGAACATAACGGGGCCTTCTTTGTACACTGGCTTGACAACTACAAATAATCAGATGCAAACTCTTGGTGCAACTTGGAATCCGCAGGCTCCAGCATTGAATCCTATTCCGCAACCGTCCTATCAGATGCAACCGCCATCTAATCAGTTAGTTCTCCATCCTGGGGTACCTTTATCCCAGACTCAAGCTACACAGCCAGTTTATCTTCAGAATACAGTACCACAAACGAGGACTCAAGAAGAAAAAGATGAGATGAAAGAATTAGTTGAACAAATGAAAAGGCTGTCATCTGAGGTCACCTACCTCAGAAATCAGAATAACCAAATGCAATCCATGCTGAGAAACTATCAGGCACATCCAGGTGCCAACCGAGGATATCAAAACAATCCTCCGCATCATCAAGATGCCCATCAAGGACATGGACATGATAACACTCATGGGTATCGTAACAACAATCAGGGATATCAGAAGAGGTCTTGGAACACAGGACCCAACAATGGAGGTGTTCCTTCACCGTTGGATAATCCGCCACCTCCTGAGAACCGTCCCGCGGATAGAGTTTTCTTGGCCGAAGCTGCCATGTCGGGATGGTGTAGATTACACAACACCAATCAGCACTCAGAATTGCAATGTCATGAATTCCAAGTTGCTGCTGATATTTTTAAGAGAGAAGTAAAGAGTACGGAGGGTACTGAAAATCCTCCAACTACTGGTTATGAAATTGTCCCAGTACAGAGATATGATCAAGCTTTGATTCTAGAAGAAGTCAATGTCCCACCTGAGTACCAAAGTTATTGGCCACCATCTATTAACCAAAGATTCCCACCAGCTTCAGCAAATGGTCCCGTGGGGACGCCAAATAATCAAGCTGAAGAAGCACAAGTTTATTCAGAGGCTCAAGCATATTCGGGAGCTCAAGATGGTTATTCAGAAGAGCCCCATGGTCAAGGTAACTACGTGTTCCCACCTCTCAATAATAGTGTTTTGGTAGAGGGGAGAAGAGAAGTACAGGCTTTCCAGACTTCTGGAGGAGCCGCACCTAAAGTATATCAGAGGAGCTACCACCAAAAGGAACCCTTGACATCCTCAATCCCTCCAAATAACTTTGCGACTCCGCCAAATCCCAACGCAAGCAACAATCCGAGTCTACCAAGGGATTCTCCTGAATATAGGCCACAGAATATGATGCAAAATAGAAATGGACAACAAGCTGTTCATCAGCCTATTCAAGTAATGCAACGTCCACAAAAGGATAATACTCCAAGGGATGATATGAAAAAGTTAAGCTCTTATGTGTTGGATGAAGTGAAGAAGATCAAAGTGAGTCTTCCTTTATACGAATTGATGAAGATTTCTGAAGTTAGGGATACAATATTGGGAAGTTTGTACGAAACACCTGTTGTAAAGAATTCGTCTCAAGAGGCACCTAGTACATCTAGGAACCCTCCGGTCAGCACACAATCCCGTCCCGCACAGAATACAAACATGGTAGAGGAAGTACCTTATGCACCTTTCAACGCATGGGAGGCTCCACATCAGTCTCAAGGATTTGTAGGAGTGGCACAGGGATCTTCGAGCGAACCGGAGAAGCCAAAGAATGAAGATAAGAAGAAAGTCCGATTCAATTTACCTGTAGAACACAAACAAGAGCAAACACAGAGTCAGAAGGTTAATCAAGGAAGCCAAGCTCCATTAAATAAGAATGTTGAAAAGAAAGACGCTCCTATTGAGGAAAAGAAGAAACCAGTGGTATTCTATCAGGGGAGAGATGAACCAGCCCCTTTCTTGGTGTCAATTAGAATTTTCGGGAAATTACTACACAACTGTTTGATTGATTCTGGTGCCTCAAGCAATGTGATGCCACTAAAAGTATGCCAAAGATTGGGTATAGTCCCACTTCAGACCACTAAGAAGGTCACTCAGCTAGACAAAACAGAAGTTCCAGTTGTAGGTGAATTGAATAATATTCATATGCAGTTATCAGCTGATCCTAGAATTCAAAGCTGCATAGACATATCAGTGGTTGATATACCAGATGGGTACGGCATGTTACTGAGCAGAGATTGGGCCAGAAAGTTGAATGGGTATATTGCAACCGATTTTTCCCACATGTGGCTTCCGTGGAAGGGAGTCCCCAATCAAATCAAGGTCGAAAGTACACCGAGGCTTAAACTGATGATCACTGAGTACGGTGAAGACAATGAGATAATGTTTATAGAGACAGATTTGGGCTCGTATAGGCCGGTCAAGCAAGAGATTCTAATGCTACAAAGTGTCAATGAAGTAAAGATCCTAGAAGATGCCAATGCTTCCACTGAAGTCCTGATCGAAAGTGATGCAAGTGACAGTGAAAGTGGAGGGACATTTGAAAATTTCAGAGATTTTGTTTTGAATAGCGTGAAACAAGAGACAGAATTGGGTAAGGAGGCCTCCATCAGAAATTTGCTACTTCCGAATTGGTGTAGAATACATGAGGCATTCCACTCCGAGATCACCTGCGCCATGTGTAAAGTGGCACTTGAACAAGTTGAAAAACTTGTCTCGCAAGCTTCAATGCAGAAAGAAGATCAAAAGACAAGTGAAGGGAACACTGTGTTAATAGAAGAACTTGTAGAGGATGATAAAGTTCAGTCAAAAATAGAAGAAAAGGTTTCAGAGGTATGCAATAAGGAAGATTCACATACTCAGTCCCCTAGCCCCCTCATAGAAAATCAAGTATGGACCTTGAGGTTCGATGGATCAAAGTCGAAGAAAGGCAATGGAGCAGGGTTCGAACTTATTAGCCCAACTGGAGAAGCATATTTGGGTGCTTATAGACTTCAATTTGCATGCACCAACAATGTCACTGAATATGAATCCTTAATTCATGGATTGCTCCTCGCCATTCAGAAGGGAGCCAAGATTGTACACGCCTTTGGTGATTCCGATATTGTGGTCCGCCAAGTTAGAAAACAATATGCTTGCCACGACAAGAGGCTGGGCCGTTACCGAAATAGAGTATGGGACTTAATAGAAAGCTTTGATGCATTTAATATCAAGCAAGTGTATAGGTCTAAGAATCCAGTTGCAAATTCACTTGCACAAGCTGCTAGTTCCCTAGAGCCTTTGGCCATGCAAGGACTGAAGAAGTTTACGGTTGAATTAGTTTCAACACCAGCCATCCCGGACAACATAAAGAATTTTCAGGTGTTTGACGATGATAAACAGATCTTAGATTTTCTCACATGCTCAGGTGTGTTCGAGGCACAGATCATTGATGAGGAGGAAACTGAAGAAGCTGAATTTGATACCGAAGGGATCCTCAATTTGAAGACCAATGTCATTCCAAGGGGAATGGTTGAATTAGAAAGACTGTTTGATCCTGATAAATTGAGTAGAAATCAGAGCACCCAGGGCAATGATTGTGAAGCTGTTAATTTGGGGACAGAAGAACAAATAAAGAATGTTTTCATTGGGAAAGTTTGCACACCAAAAGAGAAAGAAGGTATTTTGAAGCTGATGAAGGAATTTCCAGGGGTAATAGCCTGGGGGTATGAAGATTTGAAAACGTACGATACATCATTGATTACACACACAATCCCTTTAAAACCAGGCAGCAGGCCATTCAGACAGAGGCAGAGGCCGGTCAATCCATTGTTAGAACCGTTGATTTACCAGGAGGTCAAGAAACTTCTATCGGCTAGGATCATCTTTCCAGTAAGGCACTCCACGTGGGTCGCCAATCTTGTTCCAGTTAGAAAGAAGAACGGAGAGATAAGATTATGCGTAGACTTCCGCAATTTAAATAAGGCCTCTGAGAAGGACAATTATCCTTTGCCCTCATTAGACGAGGTGCTGCAAGTAGTGAACGGCTCACAGATGATGTCCTTCCTGGACGGATATTCTGGATATAACCAAGTGATGGTAGAACAAGAAGACAGACTGAAGACAGCATTCACCACAAAATGGGGAACCTTTGCCTACAGAAGAATGCCCTTTGGATTGATTAACGCAGGAGCCACTTTCCAAAGAGCTATGGATATCGCTTTTCGAGATTTAGTAGGGAAGTGCATAATTATTTACATGGATGACTTGACAGTATTCTCGAAGAAAAGAGGAGACCATGTCGAAGATTTAAGGAAGATTTTTCAGAGATGCAGAAGATTCGGTATCTCCTTGAATGCAAAGAAGTGTTTATTTGGTGTAACAGAAGGTAAATTGTTGGGTCATGTCATCTCAGAGAAGGGTATTTCAATTGACCCTGAACGTATTGAGGCTATCTCCAGGATCGGCTTGCCCGGAAGTCAAAAGGAATTAAGATCATTCTTCGGCAAAATTAATTTTGTGAGAAAATTCATAACCGGATTTGCGGAGATAGTAAGGCCGCTGAATGAAATGCTAAAGAAGAATGCTAAGGTTGAATGGACCCCACAAGCTAGGAAGGCTTTTGATGAGATTAAACAAGCTATAGTCGATGCTCCGGTATTGGTGAGTCCAGATTATACAAAACCCTTTTATCTATATTCATTTGCTTCAGAGCATACTTGTGCAGCGGTGTTGACACAAAGAACAGAGGAAAAGGACGAGCACCCAATTGCTTTTATGAGTGCTCCACTGAAAGAAGCTGAGTTGAGATATCCCAGTGTTGAAAAACAAGCATATGCTTTGGTGAAGGCTGTGAAGAAATTCAGACACTACCTTTTGAGGAGCAAAGTCCACGCAATTGTTCCTGATGCTACCGTGAAAACATTGTTGATGCAAAATGAGTTAGGAGAAAGAAGAGGCAAGTGGGTCGCCACTTTGCAGGAATATGACATAGAGATACAGCCCATGAAGTTAGTCCGAGGACAAGCTTTAGCACAGACAATTGCCATGGTGGGTCCAGAGTTAGTACAACAAACATATGTTTTGGAAGAGGTATCTCCAGGGGAGTGGTACGACGACACCGTTTATTACTTGCTGAATCATAGGTGTCCTCGCCACCTGAATCCAGTCCAACGAAGAGCCTTGAGGATGAAAAGTCAGAAGTTTATGCTCCAAGGATCAGTGCTTTACAGAAGAAATTATGAAGGAATTTATTTAAGATGTGTAGGCAAACAAGAAGCAAAGCAGTTGATGGAGCATTTCCATGAGAAGTTTGGGACTGGACATGGGGGTAGTCTGGCCACGGCTCATCAGATTTTAAGGGCTGGATATTATTGGCCCACGCTCTTTAAAGACACATATGAGCATGTAAAGGCTTGTCACGTCTGTCAGACAGCGGCGAATAGAGGAAGACATCCTGCCATGCCTTTGCAGCCGGTGATCGAGGTCAGGCCCTTTGCAAAATGGGGATTGGATTTTATTGGCATGATTAATCCGCCGTCATCAGGACAACACAGGTATATTCTGACAGCTACAGATTATTGCACCAAGTGGACAGAGGCTCAGGCTCTGAGGCAGTGCACAGCAGATGTGGTCATCAGGTTCCTTGAGGAGAATATCATTACAAGATTTGGATGCCCTCACGCCCTAGTCAGCGACAATGGCTCGGCCTTCTCTTCACTAAAGTTTTCAAACTGGGCATTTGAGTATGGAATAACACTGAAATTTTCTTCTAACTACTACCCGCAGGGGAACGGACTGGCAGAGTCCACAAATAAGAATTTACTAAATGCTATCAAGAAATTGTTGGACAAGAACCCGAAAGATTGGCACACGCAGTTGAGGTTTGCCCTATGGGCAGACAGGATCAGAACGAAGAGTTCCTTGGGAACGTCTCCCTACCATTTGGTCTATGGACAAGACCCTGTCTTTCCAGTGCAACTAAGGATACCCACTCTCCAGTTTATTCAAGAATATCTCGAAGGAGAGGATCAAGTTCAGACGAGATTATCTCAGTTGATGCATTTGGAAGAGAAAAGAGATGAGGCTCTTGAGAATCTGGCAAAACACCAGGCAGTAGTAAAAAGATGGTTCGATAAGCAAGCAAAGATCAAGTCGTTTAGGATTTCTGACTTGGTTTTATACTGGGACAAAGCCCACGAAAAGAAAGGAGATCATGACAAGTTCGACAAGTTGTGGTTGGGGCCATATCAAATTTCTGAAATCCTCGGAGATAATGCATTCAGATTGCGTACCTTGACAGGGGAGGATGTCCCGTTGCCCGTCAATGGACAGTTCCTCAAGCATTATTTCCAGCCTTAGGTTCTCTCTGAGAGCCTTCTTTGTAACATATTAGGTTAGGTTTGCTTTCCGTTGCTTTTCGGTTTTCCTTTGTTTTGGTTTTGGTTTGTTGCCCTCTGGGTTTTTGGTTTGGCGTTGTTTCCCTTGAGTTGTCCGCTCAAGTGGTTTTGGTTTGGAATGGGCAAGAATTTTAGGGTTTCCCGTCGCGGAGGGGGCGATGATGGTTTTAACTTTCACAATATGATTTCTTTCCGCTGGGATATGCAAAATTTCGAAAAAGGACTAAGGTTGTTTTCCTCTTGTCATCATCCGGTTTGGATTAAACTCGTCTTGGGAGGTTAACCCGTTATTGTGTCTTAACACACGAGTCTGAAGATCCTAAATATTACCTATCTCCATTCTAAGTCATTTTGGTTTCTTGGGAGAGGTCTTAGCAGGTGAAAATTTTACGTCTTGCTTCAGCGCCACTACAATTCTCAAACCCATTGGAGGCTTCATTGCCTGCCAGCCAATCGACGAATTGACGGAGAAATCAAACGGAGAAAAGAAAATGTGCTCAAAAGAATTATACAAAAAACAAAAAATGAGAAAATGAAAAATGAAAGATGTATTATGAAATATTGGTTTTGGGAACATACGAGTAACTCCACCGGGGCTATGGACGCCTGAACGGCAATGGAGCAATATTCGTGAGAATTGTAGTGACAACCTCGTCGGGGCTATGGACGCCTGACTGGCAGCGAGGCAATGTCCAGGATGCTTTTGAAGTTAAGATATTTATATAACTTGCGACGGCCGATTCCGGAAGTCGAGATGGTTTAGAGATGGAACGAATGCACACACTCACAGGGTCTTGGATGAAAGTGTTCTGATCCAATACCGGATTCTTCTCCCCTTTTGAGTAAGCATCTTTTCTGTATGATGGTTTGAGGAAGATTTAATCAAGGTCCAGTTCTTAAAGTGTTTTTCAACACTTTCCCGTGGAGTCGCCAGATGTTGTGACCTTTTCACACATCGCCCCATCTAAAATGGGGACCCATAAATTTTTGCTCCATTCTGGTCTTTTGGCTTTGCTTTTTGTCTTTCTCTCTCTCGTTCTGCTTCTGTTCCGCTTTCTGCTTTTCTGGGGACGCTCCCGTCAGCGAGCTTGAACGTAAGATTCGACCAAGTCTGAAATTAGGGTTTCACGTTTTTAGGTCATATTGAGATCAAATTGAGTTGGTTTGTCAGCTTTTGAGCCTAGCAGAGTTATTACCATGTTTTCAGAAAACATCCCCTAAATTTTCACTGAAGTCTGCCATCTTTCTATTTTTAGTAAGTGTCAGTTTAGGGTTGATTTTCGTAAGGTTTTCACATTTGGATAACTTCATTGTATTCCGAGCACTTCAGATTCACTTTTGACAAATTTTGAGCAGAAACTGACAACCTGCTATTTTTAGCAGTTCCGCATTCGGAGGCAATTTTCAGGGCTTAAACGCAGAGTTTTTCAACGCATGTCCGAAGATTCCTTGTGGGTTTTTCGAGACCTTCGCAGTGATGTGACATGCAAAGTATGATGATGACTTTCAGCATTCGGCCTTCGGAGGCCAATATCAGGGTTTGCATGCAGACATTTTCAGCGCATGTCGTCATTTTCTTTCTGGGTTTTCCAAGAGCTTCGCGACGATGTAGCATGCAAAATGGAGCTGACCACTTTCGAAACTTTACTATTTTTAGCCGCTAGCGCCAGCATGTTGGAAGATTTCTCCGGTTTTTCCCTGGTTTCAAGATTTTTCGCGTTAAGGCAAGATCATCCTAATACCGGGTTGATCACTTTTCAGCCGCTTCTATTTTGTTGTGCATTACTCAAGTGGTGCTTAGGCCTCGACGTAACCGCGTAAGCCGGACATCATGCAATCAAACGACGGCCAAACGGAGTCTATCCGGAGCGCATATGCATAAAATTAGCTCGAAGCCTAAAATGAGAGGAGTCATCTAATGTTCAAAACCGGCAATTTTATCACGCATCGCGATCCTTCGGTGAGTCTCATTGCAAAATTTGAAGGCAATCTGAGAACTTGCTATTTTTAGTGAGATATTCTGCTATGGTACAGAAAGTTGATCTCACACAGACACGCAAGTTCACTGGCGGGCCCATCGGCCCAAATTTCAAAGCGAACGGAGCAAGGAAGGCCTCAGAAACCAACACTTACTATAAATAGTAAGTCACCTCAGCAGCAGCTATAATTGGCAGGTCAGCACCAAATCTCAGCAAATACAGGTCGAGCACGTGATGAGGAGCCTTTGGCGCAAATTCCAAAGCAAACAGAGTTACAGAGAATCAAGAATCAAGCATTTGCTATTTTTAGCAGGTCAATTAGGGTTTCCTAAAATCAAGGGCGGAACCTGACATTCACGAAGAATCAGCATCCGATGGCGATCACCATGCATCAGGCATTCGACACGCAAATTTTGAAGACTTTCTGAGAAGTTGCTATTTTTAGCAGGTCGCTAAAAATAGCAGGTATAAACAAACATCAGGCGTCGACAGCACAAGCTAGTCAAAAGTCAGAGCAAAGTGAAAATCAGGCTTTCAGGAGTCAGAATCCAATCAACGGCGCGAAATTTCAGGAACTTTCTAAAAATAGAAAGTCAAGGCGAGTTAGGGTTGACCACAGAAAATCAACTCAAATCTGGCAATAGGCATAAAATTTGCTAAATTGGATAAAATTTCAAATCCAGCATTAAGGCTCACTTTGAAGGCTGAACAGAGGCGGAAAAATGGCTAAGTGTCGGAAACTTGACGGAGACCCTGCCAAATGCGCCCAAGGTCAAGAGGGTTGGGATGATGAAATTTTTCTAAGTGTCGGAATTAAATGTAGACCCTTGCAAAAGCGCCCCTCTGTAAAATGATGAAAATTTCACTAAGTGTCTTAAAATGAACATAGACCCAGCTATATGCGCCCTTCTCTGGAGAACTTGAAGTTTTCACTAAGGCACAAATTGAAAGTGGAAGGTGTTAAATGCGCCTGGAGATGGCTTAAAATTGGCTAAGTGTTTGAAATTGAAACCTCTGGGTCCCAAATGCGCCAAAGCCAAAAAGTGAAAGTTCATGCATCCATTTGCGCCTGGAAGGGGTCTTGAAAATAGCCAAGGTGAAATTAAAAGTTCAAGGCATCATATGCGCCTAGGGTGACAACAATGAAGGTCAGAGGTCCAAAATGCGCCCCTGTGTGTTAAAGTGAAAGTTAGGACACTTAAATGCGCCTAGTCAAGAGTGGATGCTTGGTAGTCTAAATGCGCCCAAGAAGATTGAAGATAAAATTTTCACTAAGGCAAGAAACTAAGCGGAGACCCTCTCATTTGCGCCCATGGGTAGAAATGGAAGTTAATGGTCTCAAATGCGCCTATGACCAAATTAAATGTTCCACCACTCAAATGCGCCTCAGTGCTAAAAAGTGAAAGCTCCAGCATCCATTTGCGCCTGGGAAATGATTCTTGAAAATTTACTAAGTGTCGAGACTGGATGCCCATGGGTCAAAATGCGCCCCTAATTGGAAGCTCATCCTATCATATACGCCTAAAGGAGAAAGACGTTGGTAAAAGTTTAAGTGTTAAAAATGAAAGTTACATGGTTCTTATGCGCCCAGGAACAAATTGAAAGCTTGGCACATCATATGCGCCCCTCTTGGCAAACTGAGAGTAGATGGTGCAAAATGCGCCTAAGGTAATAAAAGACGACCATGCCAAGTGCGCCTGGCATAAATTGAAAGTTGGAGGTCTCCTTTGCGCCCAAAGTTTAAAATGAAACATTGGAATATGGTTTGCGCCCAAGGCAAAAATGGAAGCTTGTTGATGCGCCCCTGGGTGTTGGAAAGAAGAACTAACGTTGAAAATGAAAGTTGGAGGTCTTAAATGCGCCCAAGCACAAAATGAACAAAGACCCTCCCAAATGCGCCTTGGAGGATAAAGTGAACAAAGGCGTGGCTAAAAATTTCACTAAGTATTCTAAAGTGAAACCTCCATAATCAAAATGCGCCCCAACCAATGTTAAGGATTGATGCTTGGTGGGCAAAATGCGCCTGGCATGAAAATTGAAAGCAACCCCTCCAAAATGCGCCCTGGTATTGAAACTAAAAGCTTTGTATATCATATGCGCCCAGAAAAGAGAGGACATAAAAAAAAAACGCCTAAGTCTTGAAATTGAAACTTCATCATCTAAATGCGCCCATAGCTGGAATTGAAACTTCATCATGTAAATGCGCCCATGGCTGAAATTGAAACTTCATCATAAAATGCGCCCCCCAAGCTTGAAAATTGAAATTTTTCCTAAGAGCGCCCAGCTTGGATAAAAAAATAATAAAATTAAAAGGCGTTTTGAAATAAATTAAAAGAGGCGTTCATTCTTCAAAAAGCATAAATAAAATTAAAAAGGCGTTTAAAAAGAAAAAATCAAGTGGAAATTAAATTTTAAAATTTTGACTTCAAGAGCACTTGAAATTTTCTCAGCACGAAAAAAAAATCGAAAGGCAATCAGAGGAAATTAAAATTTCTCTAGGCAAGACGGAGAAATTAATTAATCGATTTAATTATTTTCCTAAGTCTAATATTAAATTCCCCCTTCGATTTTGACCCATGCAATTTTAATATTTCGGACGATTTAAAGAGGGGAATTTGTTTCGGAAGTCGATTACGGACGGAAAATAAAATTTTGCCTAGCCAATTTTGACAATCGATGTCGATTTTTAAATGCGTTGAAAGAAATAAATTAAAATGGCGATTAAATTAAAATTTTAATTAATTAAAAGTGCCATTTTAAAATTTTAATCGAGATAACTTCAAATCGATGTAAAAATGATTTTCTCGAAATCACTAGAGGTAACTGGCAGTCGGGAGGGAATTTTAAATTTAAATCGAGGAAAGAATCTCCCCGAATAGCAAATTGTCATAATAACTGCCAGACGACGAGAATATTCCCTTTTAAATTTAGCAGACGCGTCAGTCATGATGAAAGGAATAAAAGGCATCTGCTAAAATTAGCGCCAGCCTTTTGCTATAAAACTTCGAAGGTTTTCATTATCGTCTCACAAGATTCGAAGTTGAGATTTGTGCTGGCAAACTGAGTTGTGAGATTTAATTCGAGAAGTTGCTGAAAGTTCGAAGTTTGAGATTGAAGTTGCTGAAAGTTCGATTGTTGGAGTTGCTGAGATTCGAGTTTGCAAATCGCGAAGTGCTTCGAAGTTAAAGGGTTTAGCTTTTTAATTTCTTCACGTTATCGAGGTATGTCTTCGAAGTTGCTAAAGCTTTTTATTTTGCTGAAAGTCGAAATTGTTTTTGAAGTTAAAAGTTGAAATGCTGAAATGCTTTATTTATGCTGAGAGTTGAAATGCTGAGATTGTTTGAATGCCAAGTTGATTGGGCTTTAATTTTTCGAAGTTGTTTGAGATTGCTGAGGGTTAGAATCGAATTGGGTTTAATTTGTAATGCCTTCGAAGTTGCTGTTTTATAATTTCGAAGTGTTAGTTTTCGATTACTTTTTCGAAGTTGCTGTTTTATAACTTCGAAAAGCTGATTTTAATTTATCGAAGCTTGCTGATTTTAAACTTGCACGTTTAAAGAACTCTCGAATTTATTTTCTTCGAAGTTGCTGATGTATAACTGTCGAAGAGTTGATTTCTGACTTGGTAGTTTATAATTTATAAACTTGCTGATTTTAATTCAAAATTGCTGATTTTGAATATTGCTGGTACTTAACACGCTTTTTCGAAGATGAAGTTAATAGAGTAAATTTCTCGTGAGGAGTTAAGTTACTTATTCTGGCTGCGAGTTGCTGGAGGTTGAAGTTTAATTCTTGATAAGTCAAAGTTGGCTGCTAACGCTACTAACTTGTATTTATTTTTGCAGCCAGCTCAACCGCCAGCCGCCTCACGTGATTGTCGTTTTTAAAAGTTGATGGAGTAATATTCGCTTTTGTTTTGCAGATGGCTGACGCTGCTGGCACTAGCAAGGCTGGAACTAAGACTGCAAACAATGAAGCTAACGCCTCCAGGCAGGCGATCATCAAAGGTCTGAAGAAATCCTTCGTCCCTGAATCAAAGATCACCTCAAAGTACGGCAATTTGACGGATACCAATCTCGGGTCCTTCAACCTCGAGACGTTCATACGCCGAATGTACGGGCAAGGTGGCAACCTTCCAACAGAGGCATCACAGAATATTGTGAAGAGTGGGTTGTACAATGCAGCAGGCTTCCAACCGGCGGTCCGTTGTCCTGAGCTGATAATGGAGTGCGCCAACTTCTATAATTCTGAGGATCGAACTATCACCTCTCCTGGTGGTTTGATCATGGCTAATCTCGCTCCAGATGCGATTGGCGAGGCGTTTGGAATCCTTGCCACGGACAACATGATGTATAAGTCCAAGGCCAAGGCGGATAAAATGTACGCCACAACCTTCGAGAAATGCATGAAGAGAATAAATACCACATGGATGCGCAAGCCAAAGCCACCGGCTGCTAGGCTACCGAAGCAAATAATATCAGAGGAGCTGAAGCAGGAATATTGCGACATTATTATGTTGCTCAGCAGAGTCAATGGTAGCCCACAATCTTTCATATTCGAGCCATGGATGTTCTTGTACATCAGTGTAGTACTCGAGGGGAACGAGCAAGTGAACTGGGTGAAGATGATCAGTGATAACATCGATGAGCAGTTCCGGGACCTCAGAAGAACGAAGACATTTTATATGAGCTCATATGTCATCTATATGTTGGCTCGAATGACCAAGTATAGGGGATTGGCGTACCAGGAGCCGATTGGTTGCGGCTACAATCAGTTTAAGATCCACCAGTCGTGCAGGCAGCTACATCTCACTCACACTGGTGACTTCCAAAGAGTGAACGACGCCTTTACTATGTACATCACGAGAACACTTCAGCAGAGGCTACAGCAGAGGATCTCCGAGGAGGCACAGGCATTGATCGAAGAATACGGGTGTTGGTTCATCCAATTCCCAAAATTTACCTACTTGAGACTGCCAGGGTACGATTCCTATGTGTATAAACTACCAAGGTACCCCACTAACAGGATGATCCTACTTGAGTTGTCTAGGCAGTTAGTGGCCTACGACAAGATTATAAGGCGTAAGAAGAAGGGAGGTCTTCATTTTCCCATTGTGTTGGGAAATTCACTCGAGGAGTGCCCGACTTTGCAAGCAGCCAAGGAGGCTGAGAATGAGCTAAAGTTTTACAAGCTGACTCTTTATACCAGCAGGCAGAATTTTGATCCCAAGGGGATAATTGGAACAGTACAAGGAGAAGAATTTAAGCACAAGGCTCACATGGAGGACTTTTGGGCAAATGCTGCAGGCGAGGACGAAATCAGAAGAAGGACATTCTCAAGGCTGCCTCTAAAGCTAATCAGGGAGGGCGAGGTGATCAGGGTGCCGGATCAACTGGAGGAAGATACTAGAATCACCCATCCAGATTTTGAAGCAGTGAAAAACACACCTGTACCACCTATAGATTGGGCTGAGCCGGAAATTGTGGATCTAGACACTCTATTTATCCCAGTCATGACATTCACAAGAGCTTGGGTGGACGAGCGTGTTAATAGATTGAGGAGGAGGTCCGTCGCTCTCACATATGACCTCATGGGTGATGGAAAGCCACCGGTGGTAGCAAAAAGGAAGAAGCAGCTCACACGAGGTCCGGAACCAAAAAGAAGAGAACCCGTTCAGCCAGAGCCCGTTCAGCCAGAGCCTCAGGGATCAGAAGACACATCCTCAACTCAGTTGGTGTCTCATGCTTCCAGTGTACGTGAATTGTCATTATTTGCTAGTCAGAGAGCAAAAGGGAATGAAGAGCTAG
>VDFB02238677.1:0-12502 GCA_007258455.2 Sequoia sempervirens | reverse complement strand
TGTTAATCACTTATTCCATTTCACTCACCGGGTCTCAAGCTTGGCCCCCTCTTAAAATCAACTTAGCAACAAATTCCTCTCAATTCCTCTCACTAAAGTTTCCTCACAATATCTCTCAGAAAAACAAGAATCTCTCAATGAAAATACAATAGAATGGAGCAATGTAATGATGTGCAGAAGAAGTGTGTCAAAATGAGGTGAGTATACCTCTTATTTATACCCAAAAACCAACATCTATAGGCTACAAACAAGGCCAATGAAATAACACCTCTCAATCGACTCAACTTGCTAATTAAAAGGTGGCAAATTCTATCTCACACACTACATAGGATAGCAAATCAACCCAATTCTTTCCCAACAACATTTTGACTGGTTCATTAAGCACATGCTTCAATTTGGAAATCGACTTACAAGTTTAATAAAATTTTAAAAGAAACACATAATTCATAATATGGTTCCATCTATCCATCACATTTCCTATTCACAAGCTTGCTATTTAAAATAGAGGAATAAGTCAGGCTTTATCTATTTGTATTGCACATAGTTGACTTGGTCCAAGCCAAAGCATTTAACACATCTTAATGCGTCGACCTCCTACATTATAGCGTTGTTTAATGTTTGACTCAATATGTTGTATTTATTTAGTGTTCAACACTTTATCATTGAGTTTAATAAACTTCACACAACAGGTTAATGCTTGTGTATTTCCATCACCCATTATCAACAATGATAAATGTGGTTTAATACTTAGTATTGTGCTATTACATGTAGTACTACGTTCACATTATATCGGCCATGCCACATATTCTAGCACTGTCCATGAAACGTATCAGAAATTATAATTCATAGACTCATATCTCAATGTTGACTTAGTCATGCATTAGACCCTTTCTTAGTCTATTGGTTGGTCAAGGATGTATACTCTTGGTTAGCCATTGGTTTAAAGACTCCTCTTGGCTCTCTTCTAAAGTTGCACCATAGTCTTTGGCTGCAACATATTACTTATATGAATCCAGTATTTCATTTCTTATGACTACGCTGATTTATAGCTCTCAAACTTTGATAAATATTTTATTTGCAAATGATCAAGTGAATTCATGCGCTGCCCTTTGTATATATCATTCCTTTAATAGTGCTATAAGTTTAAATACAAGCCCATTCAATATGCATCAAAAGGTCTTGTTCTTTTAAGCTTGAGTTTACCTTCTCATTCATGTTTCTAAATATATAATCAAGGCTATAATATATATATATATATATATATATATATATATAGAGATATATATATATATATATATATTGAAAGACATATATATATATATATATTAGACGAAAGACGATATATATATATATATACCATCTACAAAAATTATAAAATACATTATTCATCTATCCGGGATTAGGAAACACATATACTATATTATTGTAATTCATGGATTGATAATGCATATATTTATATATAGCATAATGTTTATATATATATATATATATTCATTAACAACAAGTTCATTAAATAAACAATTCGATATATGAATGCATGTATCCATGTTATCATTTTCTGCCAAACAATATGCATGTGTGTATACATACACACACGCACACACACACACACACATATATATATTTACAAATGATTTAGACAATACGATATATATGTTTATATATATACTTATATATGCAATGTATATTTCCGCTACGTACTTCACACACACATATTAATATATATATTAAACATATATATCATTACTTTGATTCTTTCATTAAAACACATACATTCATTCATATCCTCGTCGACATGTTTATATATTGAGTGTATACATATATACACACATATATATATAATTGATTCCCCATGTTTGTGTACTTGTAAGTATTTCTACTTACATACATATGCACATTCTTATGCTATTATGCAAATATATATATATATATATACCCATATATATGTTTATAGTTAACATACATACGAATGGATGGAAAGCTCAAAGACTCGAGATTCAATCACATAATTCAATCCAAGAATGCTCCTAATAGAAATCATAATCTTGTCTAGTGTAAACACAACATGTCTAAAGGATGACTTACTAATAACCCGAGACTATGACTTGACTCAACTATATTTAGAAGTGAGTGTGTGAAAGTTTGATTAGGCTTCATTCAAGGTTACCCAACCAAACACTTCTCCTGAGTGATACTTCCCCTCTCTTCCAGAGGTGTGAACCTGTACCTCCATCCAACTTGTCATATTTGCAATGATAGTTATACATTCACATGAATCCACTTTCGTCATACAACATTAGAATATTCATATTGCAATACATATTCTTTTAATGTACTTCATCATTATAAACATAATTACTCCTTCAAAGCAATAATAACTTAATACCTGTTTCAGTATTCCATTACTTTATCAAACATATCAAAATCATGATTGCATTTATCATCCCATTTACTTATGAAGGTAAAAGTAACTCAATAACAATAAGATGGGGTGCAACACAAGAAGGCATTTTCAGGCACATCTGCAACCACATGGGTGTTACACTTCGCGGGTAGGGAAAAGTGTAATGTTGCAACAAACACAAAATCATAGATCTTGTTAGGACGTTCGTGCGACAGACAGACTTCTTCTCATTATAAAAGTGTTTCTGACAAAGAATTCACTTGAAGATAAAAAAAAAAAAGGGTCAAGGATGGATTGAAGCTAAGGAAAAGGGTAATTTTCATTATCATCTTTAATTAAGCTAAAGGGAGGGTTATGTAATGTGAAATTGCACTGGGTGCAATTTGATGACATTATGTAAACAAAGGAGGAATATCAAGTAGAAATATGTCCCAATATGGTAGATCTGGAAGGACAATATCTTGGTGCATTGAATCTTTGAAAGTTCTCAAGGAAGAAATTATCAATTTTGAAGTAGCATCAGGTGATGAGATCACAATGCATGTCATCCAACTACATTGTGCATCTTCAAATGATGGTGATGTCTCAAAAGATGACTAAATGAGATTGGATATTTTTGTAAGTGCTAGTTTAGAATATTCTGACAAGTTGATTCCATTTTTAATACAAATTTGTTGTAATTGAAGTTACCAAGAAAGTTCCAAGTCATGAAGTTGTTCAAACATGTATTCGTCTATGGTATGTATTTTCTTCTTACAATAAACATAATTGATTTTCCGTGGATTTTCGAGACACGACTACTACCATCTAAAACAAAAATGAAGTGTTGGAAGAAATTTTTATGGAAAATGTGAAAGTGTTCAAAGACACAACTCATGAAAGTGCTCAAAGGCACAACACAAGACACCCCCTAGATTCAATATTTGAGAACACCCAAAATTTGACACTTTATAATTTAGTATTTTTTACAATGTAAGTCCAATGGATTGAAAATGAAAAATATTAAATTTTGAAGAAAACAACTCTCAATTTTGAGTTATTGATCAAAAGTTATCAAAATATTTTATTTTTCATCAGCAATAGCCAAGACATTTCCGATTTAGCTTTTGCAAAATCTACTTGCTATATGTAAAATCTAACAGATACCCAATTTTATTTTTGATATTACAATCAAAACCTTTTTTTTTAATCTTTCCAACTTGTTGAAGATGCAATTTGATTAAAAAAAATCAAACTTTGAACTAAAGGAAAAATGCTTGCATTGTGTTATTTTCATAGCATTTTTTGTAATATTTGATTAAGTTCAAACTTTGAATCATGATTAATTTCTATCATATATTTATCAATATTTCCATGATCTCTCCTTCCTCAGGTTGGTGTAATGGGAGTATCTAAAACCCTACAACCAGATTTCGAGGGTCACATCGATTTTTGTGGGGAGGCCAGCTCCTCCCATAGAGGTGTTTCCCTTTGTGCCCCCGATAGCTTCTGGTCCTCATTTCTATTTCTTCTGTTCCGTTGGTTCTAGGGTTTCTGTTGTTCTTGTTTGTGTGTTGGTTGGTTCCTTCTCCTCCTATTCTCCTTGGCTGAAGGGCCTGTTGTTCATCTCAAACTCAATGGAGGGGGTACACCCCCCCTCAGTCCTTCTGGGGACTCTGCATTCTCTAGTGGGGTAGTTAATAATGGTAATCACCCCAAACATTTCAAGGATGTTGTTGTAAATGAATTCCTAAATTGTTTAGAGAATGTAAAATTCTTCCTCGACCCCGTAGGTGAAGGAGAAACGTTTAGTGTTAATGGAGGACCACAAGGTTGGATCCCTCTGGATACCACTTTGGTTTCTCCAAATAAGGCCATGCTTGATTCTATTCATAAGGAGAGGGTTAGGTTATATAAGGTTGCAATCTTCATGGTTGTCATTGACCTGGATAATCTCCCCTCCAGAAAATACTTAGATAGTTGGTTTAGCTCTATTTGGAACAAGAAATTAAATGTGCAAATTTCCCTATGCCGTATGATTCACAAGGGTTTTTAATCTTCTTTAGAAATCATGAGATGCAAACCAAAATCTTGAAGAAACCCTACTGGAATGTAGGTAAATCTGTCTTTAGGGTTTTATCCTAGAAAGTGGGGAAAAACTGTGATGAAATCCTTGCCCTGTCTAGCCCTAGGTGGCTGTTGATAAAGAATATTCCGCATGATATGTGGTCTTTTTTTGCTTAGATTGTGGAACCGTTTGGCAAAGTGATCAGGTTAGATTGGCCTAAAGTCACCTTTCCAGACTTAAATGCTCAGGTGCTCGTCAACCTTAACCCTGGGGTAGCTTTGCCTAGAAACATTGGAATCAAAATTGACGGCTCTGTCTAGGTCTATCCTGTTGAAGTCCTCAGAGGGATTGGTGCTTGCTATCTGTGTAGGAAAGAAGGGCATTTGAGAAAGAATTTCCCATTGATCCTTGGGGGTCTCAGCCGACACTCTGCTAGGGCCTCTGAGGGTTTTGGGAGGTAATCCTTGCCAACCGATGGTGGGGTTTCATCGCCCTCCACTGGCATTGGTGTTCCGCTTGGTGTCACCTCTCCTTTTCCCTCAAACCCATTGTCCCCTCCACTGTCTAGTGACAACCCTCCCACTACTTTTGAGCCTCTTGTCTCCTCCCCCTCCCTGTTGCTTTTTGATCTAGCATTCTCCACCTGTAGCCACCCCTCTCCTTCCTCAGTCCTTCCCCCATCCCCTCCTCCTTGCCTGTCATCCCCTCTTTTGCCCCTGTTCCTGGCACCAAGCCCGACACTCCAGTTGGTACTGTTAAACTAAATGCACAACAGTTAGCTCTGCAAGACATCATGAAAAAATGTGGTAACATGAACAAGAATGCTCAAAAGAAAATTGAAGTTATTAAAATGTATGTTAATGGCACTATGGCCGATGAAGAAATTGTTATCTCTGATTGTCATGTTAGTGAAAACAGAAAGGGTAGTGATACTTCCTCCTTGGTCAAGAATCCAATTTCTACCAATGGTTCTAATCAACCCTCTAAACTTCCCTTTGAATCTAACCTAAACCTTTGGATCCCTTAATTGGTGTGAGTTCCATTGTCGAGGGTGTCACAGGTGGAGTAGAGGAGGCCAAGGTAGGCAATTTCGGGGTTTCTTCCTCTACCCCAAATGGGGACTCCCTTGATTCTTTAACTAATATGGTCAGTAGATGGTCGGTGGAGATGACTGATGCTCCACTTGTTGAGGTTTCCGCTCTCTTCCCCACTAGTGATCCTGCAAGTCCTTTTGGTTACCTTGATGGTGACGAGGACCCTGGAAGTACAGTGGACCTCCCTTATAATGACATTATAGAGAATAGTGATGGAAATGATTCTGGAAGTAAACCTGGGTTGAATCAACAAGGTATTGACTCCACTGATGGGGATTCTAACCCCCCTCCTCCTCCTAAAGAGCCTAAAAAGAGGGGCAGGAAGAAAGGCAACACCATAGCCATTTGCAAGAATGGGACTGTGATTTCCAAAAGGAAAAGAAAGAATACCAGCATAGTGTTGGTTGTACCTTCTCCTAAGAGATTGGAAAATGCAGAAAGTGCAATCAAGTTCTTTGAAATGTTTAAGAATGCCAAAGATCCCTCTACCCCCAAGTGTAATAATGATGATTAACCTTACCTCTTGGAATGTCAGGGGCTTAGAGTCCCCTGAAAAAAAGTATGTAGTCAGAAGGTTTCTTAATCTTGATCAAAACAAGGATTTTGTCTTCCTGCAAGAGCTCAAGGCTGTAGGGTTTATGCTTGAAACCAACTTAAAGTTTATCTAGGGGAATTCATGGTTCATGGCTTCCAAGCATGAGAAAGGAAAAGGGGGTGTTGCCATCCTAGTGGCTAATAAATGGAAACCCTACCTCACTAACTCAGGGGTCTCCCCATGCAACAGGGCAGTTTGGGCCACCTTTGAAAGATGCAATGCCAAATTTGGTGTTTGCTCAATTTATGCTCCAAATGACTATCTTAGTAGGAGTGAGCTCTGGAGGTGGCTTGCAGGGTTTTTGGATGTCCCATGGGTGTTAGGTGGGGACTTTAACATGATTGAACATAGAGAACATAAAAAGGGTGGTATTGATATGGATTGGAAAGGGAATGAGAGACACTATTGGCTCAGAATGAAGAATAGGCTCAATATTATTGATCCTCTTCAAGGTCTTAAGAAAGAAAGCAGTAGTGTGTGGTTTTCCTGGTGTAATGCTCAGAAGGGTTGCAGAAGAATCTATAGTAGACTGAATAGATTCTATGCCAATAAAGATGTGATGTTTTGAACCCGTTAGTGAAGGAAATAAAGTTCTGGTTTATCTATACACACTGTCAGACCATCACCCTATTAAAGGTAAAATAACTATAAATAGTGGGATCAAGATTAGACCCAAGAATAAAGATAATTTCCTGCTCAACACTAGTTTATTGAGAGACCAAGATTGCATTGAGGCTGTAAATACCTTAAGCGGTATTAATAGGTGGATGTTGAAAGACCTCAGTCCCATTGATAGATGGAATCAAAATGTCTTGCTTGGAAATGTATCTTCGAGACAGTTCGCCAGAAAAAGGCCCTGGATAGGAGGATGGAGGAAGATCACCTCCAAGATGTTTTACTTGCTACTAAAGCAAGGATTCAAGAAAAGCATATAGATGAGCAGCTCTATGAGGAGATCAACAAGGCCAAAATCTCCTTGAGGAAGCTACAAACCAATAAAATTCAGGGGCTGAAAGTGAGGGCAAAACTCAGTTGGCTTAGTAATGGGGATAAAGGTACAAAGTTCTTTTTCAGGTATATAAAAGAAAAAGGAATGAAGGAGCAAATTGATTAGATCTGTCACAATGGTGTGACCCTGTCAAACCAAGAAGACATCTTGCAACATTTTACTCTTTTCTACAAGGACCTCTTCAAATCTGAGGATGATGGGGCTGAATGTTTAGGGGCTAGAAACAAACTCAAGAGGTTGATGCCTAGGAAATTTTTTGAAGATGACAGTGTACAATTAGTTGTTGAGATTTCCAAGGAGGAGATTAAAAGAGCAATCCTTTCCATGAGTAATGATAAATCTCCGGGGATAGATGGTCTCCCAGTGGAATTCAACAAGGTCTTCATTGATTGGATTTGTGAATATCTTCACCAGGTTTATATGGAGCCCCTTGCAAAAGGGTCCTTGGGACATTATATTAACCAAGGCCTAATCAAATTGTTGTCTAAAGAAGGAGATAAAACACTGATTAAAAATCGGAGACCTATCACTTTGTTGAATGTCTCCTACAAAGTGCTTTCAAATTTTCTAGCTACGAGGCTCACCAATATCCTCCCCAAATTCATAAACTCAACCCAGACTGGGTTTATCAAAGGGAGATATATTAAAACTTGATAACTAGCTGGGAGACTCTTGATTGGGCCAAAAGATCACAGCAAAATGTGGCAGTGCTCTTGCTATATTTTGAGAAGGCCTATGACAGAGTGGAGTGGTCTTTCTTAAATATGACTCTGAAAGAATTTGGGTTCCCACAGGGCTTCACCAGGATGATTATTACCCTCCTAAATGATGCTTCTGCTATGATAGATGTGAATGGAGCTAGGTCGGAAGCCATTAAGTTAGAAAGGTCAATTAGGCATGGATGTCCTATTGCCCCTGCCTTGTTTGTCATTTCCTCGAATGCCCTTCATTATCTGCTAAGGGACAATAGTTTATCTCCTAAGGTGAGAGGGGTTTATCTTCTTGATAATAATGAGCTCCTTAATATTCAATTTTTTGATGATACTTCTATTTTCTTGGAGTTGGAAGAGGAAAACTTAAACAGGTTACTAACCAAGTTAGATCTTTTCTGCCTAGCCTCTGGACCAAAGGTCTCAAAGGCTAAGTCTATTGTGCTAGGGTGGCTTGACAACCCCCCTAGCTAGCTGCAAAATTTTGATCTTAAGTGGGGAGGCCCCCAGAAATAGGTGAGGTATCTGGGGATACCATTTTCTATATCTCCCAACCTAAAAGAAGTGTGGCACTGGCTGAAAGGAAAAATTGATAAAAAGTTGGATGGCTAGAATAGGCATTACCTATCCCTTGTTGGGAGGGTTCAAGTTTTCCAAAAGATACTTTCCTCATACACTCTGTGCTTTTCCTCTGTTTGGTTCTTTAATAGCTATCAGGTCAATGAGGTTCAAAAGAAAATCAGAGGGTTTCTCTGGTCCGATGGGAAAGGCAAGAAGAAGGTACATTCTATTAAATAGGCTTGGTGTTGCTTAGAGAAATCCTATGGTGGTCTGGGTCTAAAAGATGTGAAAAAACATGGTATTACTCTTGCAGCAAAGTGGGTCATCAGGGCCTTGGATGGGTAGGAACCTTGGAAGGTCTTAATTAGGAAGAACATTTCTCAAGCTGTCCCTAAAATGGCAAAGTCCTGGAAGGCACTTCCTTTCAGTGATCTCCTCATCACCAAGTATCCAATTGTACCTGCAGGATCACTAGTCTTCAGAAGTATCTGGAAGGCATGGGAAGCTATCAAGTGTAAGTTCTCTAGCCCTCTCCTAACTAATTCAAATAAATTTTTGATCCACCCTAGCAGTTCCATCTAGTGGAATTTAGAGTATAATGGTAAGCCCTTAGATCTTTTGCAGGGTTGCTCAGCAAAAAAATGGAACCAAATGGGAATTAAAACTTTTAGCAACATTATAAGGGGTAGATTGTTGGTTTGTTGGGACCAGTTGAGAAAGGACTGTGGAATACCATCCTCCAATTTCAGAACATACTCTTTTAAAAGAAGCTTGTAACTGTTGGCTCCCTCTTCAAATGGAAAACTGGAAAGATGAACCAATAGTCTTACAATGGCTTGGTAATCTCCCTCTACAGGAGGTTAAAACTAAAACTATTTATAAAGAAATCCTTGCACCTTGCACTCCTTCTGATTACCTGAATAAGGTCTGGAAGACTAATCTTGATGATAAAGTATGGCAAAAAACATTCTCTTATCTTTGGTATAATGGAATAGATGCTAAGAAGAATTGTTTCAGGTGGCTTGTTTTACTTCATAAAGTTCCTTTTAAATTCAAAAATTTTGATGTTGCTATATGTGAAATTTGCAGAGTTCCGAAAAATGTTTACCATATTTTTTTTTACTGTCTTTATTATAATGAAATTTGGAATATGTTTTGGAATGATCATGATTCCTAGTGCTCAAACAAGAAACTCAATTGGAAAGAGATTCTAATGGGTTTTGATGTTAAACTCAGTAAATAATTTCATCTCTTTTGTTTTATTCTAACAACTGAAATTTTATGGGTTATTTGGAAAGCAAGGAATGAGGACAAGTATAGTGGGGTCCGGAGGAATCTTACTGAGTCGAATAAAAGGCTCACTCTTTTTAATGTTGCTTTGCAAGTTGTGGAAATCATGGAATTAGTAGAAAGTAATTTTCCTAGGCTACTCCACGGTGGCGCGATGCTTGTACACTGGAAACAAGGGCACCCCAGCTTGGCTATTTTCATCCAGGCATTGAGGATCTTCAAAGAGGAGTACAAAGATCAAGTCAATAAGGTGAAAGGTTGCAAAGATGCCAAGAGCTCTCAATTGTCCAACATACCTAGCCATGAAACTGAGGAAGTTTTCTCTAAAGATGATCTTGATGTCATCAGTATATTAGCCAGCTGGAGTTCTAAAAATAACTGTTAATGTTGCATGTGTTCTTTTTTGCTCTATGTCTGAGACAATGGGTTTAGTATATCTATTTTGGGCTTCTCTATCTCTATCCAGACTGTGATGCAACCATGTTTTTTTCTTGTCTTCATGTTGTCTTAAATCTGTTCCTGTTCTTTAATTATGTTGCAGCTATGAGTTATGTGGTCCTGTAAATAGTGAACAGCTGTAATGTGTTTTCTTTATCTTAATACAAAAAAATATATTTGATTACTATCTACAAAGGCCAATAGATACCTAGACGATTTTTTGTTGCTCCAAACAAAACCCAAAAAATCATTTTTTTTTTCTGATGTGTAGAAGATGTAGATTAGATGCTAAAATAAAACACCTTCAACACAAAGATGGCTACCAAAGTGTGCACACACTATTGTTTTGAAAGAATAACTTACTAAAAAATAAATAAATCAATACATAATTTTCAAAATGGCTCTATGATGCTTTGATGACAGGTCTATATGCAAGATTCACCTTGATGTAGGAAGTAATGTTCTATCAAGGCTATGATACCATGTTGGAGAATGTTAAGATCAAAGAGATCGGATTGATAACCTTACACAAGTGAAAATATGAGCACAATAGTATGCCTATAAATTTAAAATAAAGAATGTGCAAATATAGTGAGAAACCTTGCATATATAGGCAAGGTGGATGAGGTAGGAAGGTAGGAATGAACAAATGACTAACCCTCTAAATGTGTAAGACTTATGAGCTCACTTGACAAGTGTTTGAGCAAGTGGAAAGTATGTATGTAGTAGGTGTCTCAAATGATGAGGACACAAATCTTAATTAGATGAAGTGAGACGAAAGGCTAAAATTCCCCAAGTGGATACTTAACAAATGTGAATACGACTCTCTCTAGGTATGCTAAAAACTAACTAGTTTGATATAGTTAGTACTTACACCAATAGATGGATGATGGAGATGTGATGAGAAAATCAATAATGGAGAATGAATGAGAATAATTTCATAGAATTGAGGAGAGGATGAAGGGTTATGATGGACTTTGTTTGAAGATGAAAGAATAGGATTGCATTTACTAAAAATAGTAAGTTATTGCAACCATAGGAATGTGGGAAACAAGTGCATTGAGGGGCTTCCTTATTCTTAAAATTTAGTGGAGGGAATATAGTCTCAATTTAGTAATAAAATTATTTAATTATTTTAGCCATGTGAGGTGGAAAATAAGATAATTAAATAATAAACTTATTTTATTATGTGTGAGGAAAATTGACTAATTAAATAATATAATTATTTTAATTAGGTGGTGTACCCTAATTGAAGTGGATTGCCTATTGAATAATATAATCATTTAGTTAATGTTGCATGAGGTCACAAGAAAATTTTACGTCCCTATAAAAAGATTAGTTAAAAATTGATTGATTATTGTGAATGGATTAAAATTATCATGTAGACATGAAAAATTTAAGGAGCTAGTTTGAGTAATTGAGAACACCAATTAAAGCTCATCTATGTGAATTAACATAAAATGATTAATTGACAAAAAATTATGGATAAAGGAATGTTATTAATTAATTTAATTTGATAATTGTTGGAATGAATATATCTTGAATTCTCATGGATAGTTAAATTAAAATTGGGAGAGATAAATTATAATTGATTTCTAAACTATAAGTATAAGTGTCAAGCTTCTCCTCACTTCCCCTCAGCCTCCTCTCTACCTCCGCCAATCCTCCCAACCCTCCTCGCGCCTCGCTGTTCCTTCCCCTAATCGCCAAACCCTAATGCCAAATTGGTGGGCTCTAGTTCCCTGGTTAACAAGTTAGTTTCCTACCCCGATGACTCTCCTACTGTTTCTACTAAAGCGGCCAAGGTCAGTCTTGTGGATCCCCACTTCCCCCAGAATATTCAACAGGAGAACTGCAGCCCTCCCAGAGGTGCGGAGTCGGTTAATTTTGGGGTCAATTCTGATTGTGACCCCCCTTTTGACTTCGTTGAAGCTGCCAAGAGATGTTCTGCGGACCAATTTAATTCTACCAATTGGTTATTTCATGAAATCAGTGAGTTAAAGACCAAAATTTTGTCTCTTCATAGTAAGTTGGGGGAAATTGAAGCCAAAGTTGTAGGGCTAATGCAGTCGAAGTGGAGAAGAATACCGTTGTGAAGGGTAACATACAAAAGGACAACACTGTTGATAAAGATCTGGATAAAATTAAAGGAACCATGAAAAAAATTGCTGATTAGAACTGCAGAATTGCCAGACATAACTCTTTAATCATCAAAGCCATGACTGAAAGATTGGAGAAAACCCAGAAAAGAGCATTGATAGTCGACCTTGATCAGGAGAAAGACTAGGATGAGGAAGCAGGGATCTCTAAGTGAACCAGATCAAGTATGAAAAGAAAATCCCCGACTACCCCAA
>VDFB02238676.1:0-13850 GCA_007258455.2 Sequoia sempervirens | reverse complement strand
GGCGTAGGTCAGACACACCCAAATTTGGACACTTAATTTTATCCAAATTTATCCCCTTTCGTCTAAACATCCCCTTATTCACATTAATTAAGTAATATCACTATTATTTAATTAATCCCTCTAAAGTTCTTTTAATCCCTAAGGTATCTAGTTAAATAATTAAATACCTTCCCCCTTTCATCAAATGAATTAAATAAATATGACATTTATTTAATTCCTCATATGTCACATCCTTCATCATTTTTATCTAATCCTAATCCATCTTCTAATCTCATCATTAGAGATGTGCACATTCCTAATCCTTGATTAGGATGTGTCACATCCTCCAACTTTTGCAAGTTGACCTCTAATCTCTCTTAGCCACCTAACCCTCCTCTAATCCTTCATTAACTAGCCTAATCAACCTCCCAAGGAATTTTTAATTCCTTTTATCCTTCCAAGGAATATTAAAATCCTTTTTCTCTTCCCCATGTGATCTTTGACTTGTCACATCAAGTCACATGTGAATTCTTCCCGTTTTCCCATGCATCTTCTAGAATCTTTGACTTGTCACATCAAGTCACATGTGACAAGTGCTTACCTTTTTACGCACCTTGTCTTATCCAAGGTACTTTCTACCTTTCCCTTTGGAACCTTGTCTTGTCCACAAGATTCCCTAATCATATGAATTTTAAATTCACTTTTTATTCCTCTAAGGAATCTTCTCATCCCCCAAGGTACTTGCAAAGTACGTGTCCTTCAACATCATGTACCCTCCTTCCACCTCATTTACACATCACCATCTCTAAGCCATCTCACATTCCACATGTCAAGAAGTGAGGGCTTGTGAGTTCTCAAGTTACCATAGCCCTTCATCTTGACCTTGTTGGGTGAATCTCAACCATTGAATTCTCTAGAGAATTCAACTTCCTCTATAAATACCCCCTCTTTTCTCTCATTTAGGGGGTTGATCATTGTGCTAACCAAACTCTTGAAAAATTTTCATTTGAGCTATACTTAGCCAAAAACTTGCATTCCTTGCATCCATCATACCATTTTCATTCATTTCTCATCCATCGTGCATCTCATATCAACATATTTTGTCATCCAAGGAGTGTACACAAAATCAACCATCAAGGGCCAACCAAAGGATCAGTTCAAGGCAAGGTAAATCAACTCCTTTTTGTTATCTTATTTTGTTTTGAATCCAACTAGGCCAATCTTGAGGTGTTAGGTGATTTTATTGTTTTTTGCACGTTTGTTGTTGCTTCTCGTTTCTGGAATAGTATTTTCGCTTGGTCACACAAACTATAGTGAGAGAATAGTTATGTCTTCTGTATGCTACAATGTTATAATTCCTTGAGATGTTTCCTTAATGGAATATTTTTCACCAATTTTTGGTGCAAATAGGTCAAAGAATGGTAGAATTTGCAACTAAGAAACAAATGAAAAATATCTTTTATTAAATCTTCTATTCCCAACAATTACCTCAGAATCCTATACTTTCATTCTTCAGAATGAATGGCCTATTCACAAGAACAAATTTTAGTGGCATTCACATAGCCTACATCAACCTGATGATTCCCCTAGGTAGTGGCTAGTATAGAGGGCGACAAATTTTTAGGAGAAATTATTTACTATAACAACTCACTCCTTCCAAAGATCTATCCCAAGCATGGTTTGCACAATATATCAATCTCTTCACCCATTGAAGACCCAAACACAATCACACCATGCCTTTGAATTTATTTCTTCCCTCTCTATTTATGCATCACCACAAATGAGCCTCATACATACTCTTTCATGCTTTTTCAACAGCGGTTAATGAAAGCTTGCAGCAATATAAAAAAATTGGAGAAGAGACTATCTTGCCATCAATCTTGCATTCTGCAGAGGCTAAGTTTCTATGCCATCCCTCTTCTTTCTCTGGGATTCAAATGCAATTGGACTCGATAAGAAAATACTACACTTCTTGCATCTTCTACATCGGTACTTATCAACCTCTTGGCAATATATAAACTTCAATAATAATTTTATACCTCATTCATATAAAAAAAAACTATGAATATTCATCCTATTTTAATTGACCAAAAATTCCTCCGAAAGAAGTCTTTGTTAATGTAAAATATGAAAAAATTGTATACCATCCGTTAATAATCCGCACTATTTAATGCACTATTTAATGGGGTTGGGCTTATAGCGCCAGCATCAACTGCAGTCACTTGTGCATTCTTACACAAAAATTGAGCATCTTCTTTTCCACCGTTATAGCTTAACTTTACATAGTCTACTTTGATTCCTTGACAAGGCACACTTTGGCTGCATTCAAAAGCAACAGCAGCACTTGTAGCCGATGTTCCAGTTATGTTCTTGTATAACACATTACTGATCTTCACACCAGAATTTCCCTGCAAATATATAACAACAACAGACATAAGATTACTGCCATCATTAACTGCAACCGTTGAAGCTTATTTTATACTAAAATCAGATAATATATACCTTCGTAGGAGTTCCATATGGAGAATAATATTGGTCAATTATAACAGGATTTTCTACGTTGTCCATTTCTACATTTTGGAATGTTATACCAGTTGCAAAACCATTCCCTCCCTGCCAGGTTTTGATCCTTACTCCATTCTGTGTGTTATGAAAAGAAACTCCACTTACTGTTATATTCTTTACAGCGTCAACGGCGTTATCTTCACCGAGACTTCCAACACTTCATTACACACAACACAAAACCAAAACTCATTCAGTACCCAACATTGTTTTCTAAAATATCAATTTATGCAACAAAAAACCCATATTTATGAATCCTGCATATTATTACCTGATTCCATGGCCTGGCCCACATGTAACCCCTTCAATGGCAACATTGAAGGTTCCTGGTCCCATAGAAATACAGTCATCTCCTGAAAAGAAACAGTTAACTTATTTTATTAAGAATTCTTTCAACAAATAAATACTTGACTAAAATTAATTTCATTCATCTTATGAGTCAACAAAAGTCACCTGTTCCTACAATGATGTCTCTAATTTTAACGTTGGAAGATTGTCCCAGGTGAATTCCATCGGTATTGGGGCTGTCACCCGGAGCCTTAATAGTCACACCTTCAACCTCAACGTTATTGCAGCTATTGAAGTCTATATGAAATTGCTTGCTGTTGATTGAAGTGATCTTACTCACTTTGGTATTCCTGGTGCCTGTAAATCTCAATGTCTGTTTAACCGAAAATAACAGATTCATAATTAGTTACTACAAATTCATATAATTTACTTGGTTCCGAAAGAAGAGGTGTAGAAGTTTGAAACAATTAGAAGTAAAAGAGAGGTCGAAGTAGTACCGTGGGTCCATTCTGATTTGTATTCTGCTCATGCAAAATGTATAAAATCATAGTCAGCTATAGAAAATGATTTATTGAAGATCGATTTTAAAAGCTATGACAACCCAAGAAATCTTCGGGGAATAAAATGATTCATAAAAGCCGCGAAAAATGTAATACTACAGTTGGTTTTTATTGATTTAGTATAGTTTTGTCAATTAGGTGATAGATTTGGATTGCCACCCACAGACTTTTTATATCAATACTTGTATTTGAAGAAAGAAACTCTTTCCATTTAATATGGAAAATTGAAAGTCTTTTAGAATTAATTATACATAAGAATATGTTGCATTCGAATTCCCATCTTTCATACCTTTCCATTCATCTTTGTCCACCAAGAAGCTCCTCGACCGTCTAAAATTCCTCTACCTTCAATAGTTAAGCCAATCACATTCATGAAATGCAGCCAATAATTTTTGCTGCTCTTACTCCATAAACTATTGTCTGTAGAAGCAATAAGCTTCCCAGTTACCTGCTCAGAAGTAGAGCACATTAGGAAAAAATCTACCATTTTCTAGCTAAACAAACACGACCGAAATTGCAAAGATTTTTGTGGTATGCTTTCACTCTATTCAAGCGTCCAATAGAAATATATGAAATTCTTCAGAATTAGATACTTCACCTGCATTGTAATTTTATCGTTTTGACATGGCCCCTGAAAAATAACTGGATTGATTAGAAACGTTAGGTTTGGAACATATACAACTGACGACCCAGTTGAAGAACAGGCAGCATTCCAAGCTGCTAGAAAGGCCTGCATTTCACGAAGCACAAATTAATGAAAGAAAAGGAGTAGTGATAATGAGAAATCTCATCTATTTTCGATAAACATTATTCATTTGAAACCTTCCAGCGTACCGAGCTATCATCTGTTTGTCCATCAGCTTTTGCACCATAGCTAAGAACATTAAATATATTATTTGTTTTATAGTTCTGGCTGGCCAAGTGTCTGACAGAACATACAGCAGGCATATTGGATGAGAACACAAAAAGAATAAACACAAACATGAACATAAACAGCTTCATGTTTTTCAGTACAATACAATCCACAGCGTACAAGAAAGCCTGAAAACACTGAGCTATGAAAAACTTAGTTGGGAAGACACGATACTGACGACGAATTCAGTAGTTAGTGCAACTTAAATAGATGTGTGAGATACACCATTTGATAGCATTCTACAACAACGAAGTTATTGCTGTTAAGCCGCTGTTTTTCATGGAAGAAAACTAATTCGGAAAAAGTCTGCGGCCACCACAATCAGCCGAAGGGAAGAGTCGCTTTAGGAAGAAGGACCAAAAATTAGATGCATGCATTTGTGGCTGAAATCCAGGATTACGATTATCTCGCAGTCCACCGTCATATACCCAAACATAACTTTTGTACACAGTCATTAAGAAATTCAGTGAAAAACCCTTTTATTCGTAGATTTGTCATTAAAGCAAGAACAGGCCTGATTTTTAAAAATTGATACCTACATTTTCCCCATTTCTTAAGCAGTAAACTTGGCACTCAGACTTCTGGTTCAAGTTACGAGAGAGGAAAACGTGATGGCCATACAATTTCATTCGTCACTTGCTTTACAAATAAGGGAAATTAACGACTATGTTTCAGTTAGACTATTATTTTAGGGTGAATACGTTGGATTTTCAATAAGTTCTAGTGATAAAGCAATGAAGATTCTAACAACAAATATGTATGAGGACAAGTGTAGAATTGCAAATAGAATAAGAATAGTTTAAGAGAGGTCACATGTATGCAGAGGATAAAGGATGATAAAACAATTGTTCACTGATATTTTTGATTAACAGAGATTAAGATAGAGCTTAGCCGTCAACGTATCAAGCATCAGAGATTTTAACTAGTCATTCCAACAAATGTTTGAAAAATGATAGAAACATAGAAACTCATGGTTGTACGCCTTGTTTCAAATATGTGTTTTTTTTTTCTTTCGCTTTGAAATTAAACAAGTTGCTGCTGAATAATATATAGAATACAAATGCATATACACAAAAAAATATTCTAAACTAAACTAAAACTTTATACACTGTTTATACATATTTCTTCATTTATATTATTATTACTTGCTGGACACTTCACGCATTTGCAAATGTATTCATATACTTTAAGAAGTCTGGAGACCTCTTTATCTAGAGTGTTGTATATCTATTTTTTTTTTATATTAAATATAAGGAGGTCAAACAAGGTACAAAAAGCTCCAGAGAGCGAAAAGTTCAGTCTCCAAGAGGACGAGCTCCAAAACAGGAGCAGAAATCCCAGCCAAAAGGATCAGAGACAACAAAAAAGAAGCATCCGTTACAATGTTACATTATCGATACAAAAAGGTGCATAGCAGAACAACAAAGACCAAAAGGCTAGTGCAGGATGTCATCCATTTTATCAACCCAGGCAATCCACCCTTTATCACCTTCCATCCAGACAATACATTTCATCTCCTGAATCTGTGCAAGCATGAGAGTCGTGTCCTTGCTGAAGCTACTGTTGTTCTTCACCTCTTGAGAAAGAATCTTGCAAGTATTTTTGAAAAGCCGCTAATTATTTAGAGTGTCCCTCCAAGCGTAACCTCCCTTCATCTCATAGATGAAGAAAGTAGCATAACCATCCTTGAGGAATCGTTTGAGTTTCTTCCTTTCAATGAACATGGTGGTTCGCACCTGCAAAAATATTTTAAAGAAAGTGAGTTTTCTAAAAGACTCAGTAAGATCACGGGGGTTATTCTGAAATCTTTCTTCATTTCTGCACTTCCAGATTTGCCATAAAACATTAGAGGAGAGGATCTTCGAAAAAAGATTAGAGTCATGTTTTAAACCATCAATATGACCAGTAACAATCTCAAGAACAGTAAAAAGCATAGGATAGGTAATGCCAAACATAAACCAAATTTCCTTCGCAAAGATACAGTCAAGCAGGATGTGTCTAGCCGTTTCAGGGAGTACAAAATTTACAGTAATCAAACTTGGCAATGCCTCTACTGACAGGGAGTCTGTTAAGGAGAAGGAGCCAGTTGAAGCATTTAATCTTAGGCTCGGTGGGACCTTTCCACATGCGCTCAAAGTGCTTCTTCCAGGCACGGGTGTCAAGCGTGGAATACCAGACAGAGTTAACATGATCAATGATGGTTTTAGAATGACCAATAACATTGTATATGTTCTTTGATTTGATCTTGGAAAGCATAGTACCATCGGTCCACTTACAGCCAAGGAACCTATGAGAATCCACATGACAGGAGGAAGGGAGATCCTTCGAAGCCTTGACAATCATATTATACATTTTCTTTTGGGAAATGGGGAGGTCAAATTTGATTCTGAGATCCTCCCAACTGATTAACTTGTCATACTCAAAAAGGTCGGCGAAAAGGGAAATGCCTTTGCTCGACCAGTGTCTAGTAGAGCAGCCTTGGGAGAGAGCAAGGGGCTTGCCTGAGGAAGATAAGTTCCACCAAATGGACCTTTCACCAAAAAGATGGCAATCATCATGGAAGGCCTTGTTAGAAACAAACTTTTTAACTTGGTCCCAAGCCTTCCAAATGGATCTAAAGACCGCAGATCCTTGAATGAGAACAGGAAAGTTACCAATGACAAGGTCACTAAACGGAAGATTCTTCCAAGACTTCGCATATTTGGGGAGACCTCTTTCAATGTTGCTCCTAACAAGAACCTTCCAAGGATCATTGCCATCAAGGGAATGAAATATCCACTTGGCGGCAAGGGCGAATCCTTGAAGCTTGAGATCCTTCAAACCAAGACCCCCAAGCAGCTTATTGACATGGCACCACTCCCACTTGACAGCGTGCATTTTCTTTTTTCCTTTACCATCAGACCAGAGAAAGCTTCTAACAGCCTTTTGAATTTCAAGGATTTGATAGTTACTGAACATCCAAGCCGAGGAATAGTAGATGTTATAAGATGAAAGAATTTTTTGACAGACCTGGATTCTGCCAGCCAAGGACAAGGTCCTGCTATGCCATTTATTCAGCTTTTTGATGATCTTATCTTTGACCCACGACCACATGTCTGTAAGGGAAGGGTCTATAGAGAAGGGTATGCCCAGGTAGCGCACAATCTTGTGCGGACCACCCCACTGAAAGTCATAGCCTTTAAACCAATCCGGGGGCTGCACATCCCAACCAAGACAGATAGATTTGGAATGGGAAAGCCTCGCCCCAGAGATACTATAGAATAAATTGAGTTTGGAGGTCAGAGCCTCAAAGTTATCAGGTCTAGCATCAAAGAAGATAGCAGTATCATCAGCAAATTGGCAATTAAGGAGCTCCTCGTTGTTGGGGAGAGTTATACCCTTGACAGCTGGGGAGAAAGAGTTATCCCTCAGGATGTAGAAAAGGGCTTCAGAAGCTATAACGAAGAGGGCAGGGGCCAAGGGGCAGCCTTGTCTGATAGATCTACTAAGGGGGAAGGAGGCAGAGAGAGACCCATTAATATCAATCTGAGCTGAGGCATCTTTGAGAAGAATATTAACAGCATCACAAAACTTCCTAGGAAAGCCGAAGGCCTCGAGCATCATAGTGATAAAGTTCCACTCCACCCTGTCATAGGCTTTTTCGAAGTCAAGAAGGAACATGGCAGAGTTTTGCTTGGAGTAGTTGGACCAATTCATGGCTTCCCAACTAGTAATCAGGTTTTTGAGGATAAATCTACCTTTTATAAAACTAGTCTGGGTAGAGCAAATAAACTTGGGGAGGATGTTCTCAATTCTCAGCGCCAGGAGCTTGGCAAAATTTTTATAAGAGACATTAAGGAGAGTAATAGGTCTCCAGTTTTTGATGAGGGCTTTATCCCCATCTTTGGGGATCAGCTTAATTATGCCCCTATTAATGGAGCATCCCAAGGATCCCCTATCAAGGGCCTCCGAGTACAGATCAAGAAGATCTTGGCAGATCCAACCAATGTTAGCCTTATAGAACTCCGCCGGGAGACCATCTGGACTGGGGGCCTTGTCATTGCAAAGAGAGTTAATAGCTTTTTCAATCTCCTCCAGAGAGAAATCTTTGGACAGCTGATTGGCTTCATCCGTGGAGATCTTGCTAGGGATGAGGGAGCAAACTTGTTGTCTGAGAGATGAGGCCTCCTCCAAATCTTCAGAGGCAAAGAGATTCTGATAAAACTTAACAAAGGTCTCCTTGATGTTATCAATGTCAGTTATCTCATTATTGTCAACCAGAATTCTTTCAATATTCTCATTAGCATGTTTGTGCTTAAGGAGGTTAAAGAAAAATTTAGAACCCCTGTCACCGAATTGCAGCCAGTGTGCACGGGATCTGACCCTGGCTCCATTAATTTTCACCTGTTGGTGCTGTCTAAGGGCATCCTTGGCTTTGACAACATGGGAAGCGAGATCACAGTCTGAGGGGTTGGCTTGAACGTTGGACTCGGCTGTCTGAAGATCATAGGAGAGGCATTTTTTGACATATCTAAAGTCTTTAGCTCTTTTTTTCCTGATGGTCATTAACAGCTTTTGCCAGGCAAGGATGTTCTTGTTCCATCTATCTAAATGAGAGGAGGAGGGAAGAGTATTTCTGTTAATAAGCTTAATGATGTGAATGGCAGCAAGAGTGTCTTCATCTTTCAGGAGGCTAGTGTTCAGAGTAAACTTAGAAGCAAAACCTTTGCAGCGGATAGGAGAGTTGTTAAATCTAATGCAGGAGGAAATGGGATGGTGATCGGAGAGAGAGGTGGGGGTAACGAGGACAAAGCGCCCGTGACTATCGGGAAAAAAAGAGAAAAAGTTTTTATTAGCATAAAAACGGTCGAGTCTGGAATAAATTCTGGAGTGACCCTGTTGGAAGTTACACCAGGTATGCCAAATCCCCGGATTAGAGGCCTTAGTACCAGCTAAGGGGTCAAAAAAGAGTTTAGAATTTATCATTCTGTTCTAGTGAAGTCTCTCCTGATCTTTCCACGCAAAGGGAAGGCCACCAAGTTTGTCCTCCTGGGACTCGATCATGTTGAAATCTCCTCCAATAAACCAGGGGATATTAGGAAGGGCAGCGACCCAGTCCCAGAGACTCGCACGTTCCCTGAAGTCATTTGAGGCATAGATAGAACATATGCCAAAAACATTATCATTGTGATTCAGAATAACCCACACCGCTCTGTTACAGGGGGAAATCCCATGGTTAGAGATGAAATTCTCCCAACTGGAGCTGATCAGAAGGGCAACCCCACCCCTACCCCTATCATGGTTGGTGTAGAACTTGATGGCATCCTTCCAAAGGAAATTGAGGTTGGAATCCAGGGTGAAACCAGTAGCTTTAATTTCTTGAAGCATAAGGACGTCCATGGACTTGCAGGTGTCAAGGAGACGTTTAATTATCCACCGTCTGTCAGGGGACTCTAAGCCCCTAATATTCCATGAGATGCAATTCATGATGAACCATTCGGTGGGGGAGCACAGTATTCAGTGGGTCCTTGATTTTGGGCCGAGGCACTGCAATGAGTGTCTCTTAGCACTTTCTTGGAGGGGTTTTTATTCTTAGAGCCTAATTTCCTTCCTCTGCGTTTAGACAAAGTGCAGGCATCCTTAAACTCTTCCTCATTATCAGATTCATCAGGGGAGAGAAAGTTCATGTCCATGATATGTTTGCCAGTGTGACCATTAGAAACAGGGGGTAAATACTGGCGGGGATGATCTCGAGCAGGCAGTCATCACCAAGTTCGCGAAAATCTTTAGTGGGGATGCTCTGGGGAGGAGGCAAGTCAGAGAAACTAGAAGATTTTTCCATGATGGTTAAGCATGAGGGGTGGGAAACATTCAGGGTTTCGTTTCCAGAAGCATCACCGGGAAAATCTGAAACAGGGGAGGGCTGAGAGTCGAGGGAAAGGGGTTTTTCTGAAGATGACAAAGATTGCTTATTAGATTTCCGTCTGCGCTTGTTGGAAACTTTGGCCACGGGAAGAGGCCCTAGATTTTGACCAAAGTTCACCAGGGGTAAAGAGTCAGCCGGGAGAGAAGCGGGGGAGGGGAAAGGAGGAGGAGGCGGGGAGATAGTGGTCAGCAGGGGGGAGGGCTTAGAGGGGGCAGCAGGAAAGGAAGATTTATTCCATGAGGAGCTCAAATTGGTTTTGTCAAAATTAGGAGGATCGCGGATATCCGAGGGTTTGGGTTGCGAGGGTTTCTTCTTGATGATGGGGCAGTCTCTTCTCAAATGGCCTTCTCTTCTACACAGAAAACACGAATTCAGCCCCCAGAGGATCTCAATAGGGCAAGAGAAATTATCTTCTGAAATGCAGATGTTAATCTCAGACAGAATGTCTAAACCCGGATTCAGCAAGATAAGGATTCTAGCATCCATATGAGGGACCAAACGGACAGTATCATCCATTCGGATGATCTTTCCAAGTGGTTCAAGCACTTGCGGGAGAAAACGCCATAAGAAGGGTGGTAATTGTTTAACCAGAATCCAGCGAGGGGCCGAGAGCGCAAGAACTTCCTCGTGAATGGCCTCGGGCAACCAGGCCAAAGCACGAAAGGAGGTAGAGCCAACAGACCAGTATTGTTTTTTTAGCACTTCGGTTTGGGCTTCATGTTTATTAAAGAATATAATAAATAACCCTTTCTGTATCTGACGACAAAATGAAATATGAAAGCCAAGTTTCAAGTTCCAGAAATTATGAAACCAGTCATCAAGAAATTTCCTAGGCAGACATTTATCCACTTCCACAGCAGAAAAGAAAATGGAAAAATTCCTTAACCTATTCTAATCCTTACCAATTTCTTCAAGCATTTCTGGATTGGGAGAAACAGAGAAAGAGAGCGGAGCAACACCCGTGACCTTACCGGAATCGGCGGCTTCATTTGAATTTGACAGAGAAAACCTCGCACTCGCGTTGATAGGGTTACCAGCGTTGGTCACCGCCTCGGAGAAGGACATAGGTTTTGAACACAAAGGGATAGAGTTGAGATTATCTAGACATGGAGTTCCAGAATCCATCGGAACCCTCGGTATCGACGAGGAGGAATTGGGGGGTACGGCCTCTGCCGAGCGGCAGAGGGGTGAAGAAGTAGATGCATTTGACATTAATGCATAATAAAGAGGGAGAAAAAGGAACACACACACCTGAGCAGTCCCGTCACCGGGGGCGGGCAGTTGCCAGTCGTCGAAGATCGTAAAAGACCAAAAATCGCCACCACCAAAAGAGAGATCCCACGCTTATCTTGTATCTATTTTATTACATCTTCTATATGCAATTTTTATGATCGATTTCCTGAATTAATCTTTTTCTATTAGTATAATTAGTATACATAGATTTTATATATTTATGCTTTGCATTTGATATGATAAGTTATAAAGGGAAGAATTTCATATTATCATCAATATCTTTTCTTTATATTATTTTTGCAATTTGTTTATGTTCTTTTTATTTTTTCAAAATTCTTATTTGACAATGGTCTTGTAAATATGTCTACAAATTGATATGCTGACATTCAAGACTTTAAATATATTTCATCATTATTGACAAATTCTCTTGAAAGCAATATCTTGTGTGAATATGTTGAGTTGTTGTCACAAAAAATTTGATGGTCTTTTCTCTTATTTCAAATCTAATAGCCTTTTGTTATCTATAATGCTTAGCATGTCACTAATGTCGCTGCCACATATTCTTTTTTTGTTATGAAATTTGATAATAATTATTTGTTTTGTTGATAATAATTAACTTAGGATGGAATATTGCCTCCAAAAATAAGAATGCAAGAGTGTTTATATGGTATGTGTTCCATCTCATTGAAATGCATGGGTAACCATTTGCTACATCTGTAAAGTACATAGAAATACACCACATTTTTCTAGTACACAAAAATAAACACCAGATAGGTAGTTCAGTCAGAATTGAAACAAAGGAAGCATTATCACCAATAATATGAAACCCTCCATAATGCTAAAAAGGAAAAGGGATGAAATGTCCATTGAAACTATGTCACAATGTAGTACATGAAGAAGAAGAGATATCATCATAACATGCAAAAGATAATACCTATAATTGAAAAAGGGTATGTAACATAAGGCACACACACATTAAGGTGGAAATTTTGAGATACAAAATAACAAAACAGCAAACAACAAAACACCAATGACACTTTATAAAGTAGAGCAAGTACAAAAAAGGGCACACATGATGTACAAGATCCCCAAAATATATGTACAATGGTTGAACTTTAAATCTTAGTGTGTTCACAAATAAGAAGATGCATTCAATAAATAATTATAATTCCTAGAAAGAACCAATGCAAGAAATACATATAGATCAGCTCAAATGAAGTCATCTCATGTAGAAATTTTTCAAATGCCAAATGTTAAAGTAAACAACTAGAATGTGAAAAAATGACAAACCCAATGAAATATTCCTGGGGAAAACTATGAAAAAGGTGTATGGATAATTATGAAGAGATTTAAAATACCCTTCCAATACCATAAGAATCACAAAAAATAGAGATCTATGTAACAAATTATGAGCTTGAGAGTCAAAAATGAAGTTTGATATTGATGAGTGACAAAATGTACCAACAAAAAGATTTGAGAAAAATACTTGCACTACTCAGAAGTTCTTAGAACTTATTTATTGACAATATCTTGTTTGCTAAATTTTGACATCATATGTCCAAGTTACGGCAAAAGTAAAACAATACCTCCTTTAGGGAAAATCGGGGCTAGGGGTAGGATATGAACATGGCCATACAAGTGATGTCATGCTAATGTTAGAAAAAGTATTGTATAAATATACTTGGATATGCCAAAATATTTCCATCGTGCATTAAAAACTACCATTATTATCACAAAGCTACCATTGAAGCCAAAAACCATTAGTAAGGAGAAATAACCACCAATATATACATCAAAACTATCAGCAAGATGTCAAAAAATTAACTTAGAAACATGTTATAACATGCAATATGAACACATTTTACTATGTTGTCAATAATATTTTCAGTAGTGGTGGCAATTGAGTAATGTAGGATGGCTAATCTAACATTGGTTAGGGTGGCAATATTGAAAATAATTGCCACCAAATGAATCTAATAAAACTCTAGTTACTACAGAATAAAATGGATGATATGAAACTAAAACATGGAAACATAAAACTATTAATAGAAATTTTAAACCTATTGTAAAATTAAAACAAATCATCAAAATTTTAAATGAATACTAGAAAATAAAGTATCGATGCCTAAAATTCTATGACATGAATGCATAAAACCTACATAGGTTTAATGGCTACAACATGATATCGTAAAACCATATAGATCTCTACATTTGTATAGATTGTATACAATTATATAAATTTTTCCTTTGAAATATATGCAGCCCTAAAAAAATTACAAAAAAAATTCAATCTCTAATTTTACAATTTGGATAGGTAATCTTAGGGTTTCTGAATCTTCTAGATGTAATGGTAAGTTCTTATTTTCTCTTAAATGCACCATTTTTCACTCAAGGATCAATGTCTCAAAAA
>VDFB02238675.1:0-46104 GCA_007258455.2 Sequoia sempervirens | reverse complement strand
GATTAGCTAATTTTAGCTGCCTTTATTTTTGGCCATGTCTACTTTTTGAGGAATCTTCTATTTTTAGAGTCCTTTTATTTCAAGAGATGTGAGGATTCTGGATCATTATCCAGATATTTATTTCAAATGGTAGTTATATTATCAAAAAGTTATTTCTAATTTTATATCATAATTTAATAATTATTGAACAAAGTGGTATTTTGGGCTTGCTTTGTGTGCAAGAAAACTATTATTAGCTTAGAAATTCTTGTTATATCTTTATTTATTCTTTATGCAATGTACTATAAACCTTATAAATAATCACCATACACATTCAAAAAAGTAAGGAAAAATCACTATACCGATAAGCTTTGCAAAAGCTTCACTTCACATAAATAGTGTTATCACCTTTTCGTAATAGTTTGTTTGTGCAATCTACATCAGCAACAATAAATCTCAATCCTACACCGACAATTTGTTCAAGTTTGTTTCAATCTGTATACTATAGGATGCACAACTTCACAAGGAACCAATGTGTATAGCATTTGTGAAGTTCCACCTAAATAGCTTCCAAATTTTCACAATAATTAGTGCCTTCTTGGCACCAATAGTGGCATAGAACTGTTGCCTAGGAAATTCACCATGTGGCAATGTAATGTCCCCATTTTCTAGCTCGCCAAAATAACATTAATATATTTAATTAATTTAATTGTTTAATATTGCCTGGCAAAAAGTGCATTTAAATGGGGTAATATAAAATTATTAAATTAAAGTATTTTATAAAGTGGCATTAGGGAGTTATTATAAAGTATTTTTAATGTCACTTTATAATAAAGTGTTGATTGGTTTTTGGCAAGAAAATTAAAAGGTAATATAAAAAGGCATGAGGGGTCATTTCTCAACATGCAAAGATTATTTTATTTGAGATTGTGAAATTGTGGAGAGCTGAGGTTTTTGGAACGAGAGGATGGAAACCCTTAAGTTCAGGTTTAGGATTTGGATGCAAACCCAGATCCTTGTTAGGTTTGAAGGATTGGATGAAAACCCAATTCCTTCCGGAGGAAAATTCATATCAAGATTCGCGTTTGGGCATCAAAGATCATTTGTAGGAATTTTGCAGGTCTTCTTTGAAGGAAAAATTCCGAATATTAGGGTTTGAAGAATTTATTGATTCATAGAGATATATCAATCAATTTTCAAAGTATCAGGTTTGATATCCAGTGTTCAAAATTACAATATTATTGCAGGGTTTTGTGGAGTCATCAGAGGTACTATTTAATACTAACAATGTCAGGTTTCATTTCGCTGACTTTAGTGATTAAACCTCAACATATTTAATAATAAGTTGATTCATGTTATGTGGGAGTCGCAAGAAGACAAATGTAGATACAAACAAAATAGGGCAGCTGCTGACTTGGAGGGATTGAATATTTCAAAAGGACAATTTTATTTATGTTTGCTAGCCATAGCCTCCAAAGCTTGCTCAGTCCGGTAAAGACAAAAGGGGCACTAGAAGAAATCGGAAGAGACAAATTGTGGGTTCGAAGGAAGTCAAACAAGTCTGAGAATTAAGACAAAACTACTGCCAAATCATCAATAAATTGCCATGAGTTCCTGGAGAATTTTTAATTTCTTTTGGCAGTTATTGCCACCTTATAAAGGAGCCGTATCATTATGTGAGTTCTGGAAGTTGTGTGGAGGATTAGACTCACCACATAATATTATATCTGCTGCCTTCCTTGCTGGAGCCACATTAATACAAGGAGGCTTCTAATTTTGCCATTCAGTCCAACATCGGTCAGAGGGGATTATTAGGCTAGTTTGGGAGCATATCGGGTCTTGTGTGCATGTCTGCTTCTACCTGATACACACTAGCAATGGCTGAAGGGAAATATATGAAGGAACCAAATCATTCTTGCCGCTAAACCAAAGATGATCGATGAGTTTATAATACTCAGTGATAATAATTAGCACTTGCATGTATATAAAGGACAAAAGTAAATGGTATCAGGTCTTCAAGCATTGATTGTACATGGCATCATGAATCCCTAAGGTCATCAAAGCTATCATTGTCATCAGTTCAATCCAGGACTGCAGCTTTAATTCAGACTTATGCTTCGGTTGGAAGATCCTTAGAATGATGCGGCAATCAAAGAGTCTAAATTGAAGACCATTGGAATTGGTGTGTGGTTTCAAGCTTGTGCCATAGGATTATTATAAGGTGTTGTAGATTTATGGAAGCTGCGGTCTATTCCAGGTTAGATTACAGTTAAAAATAATATTATATGCAGTCTATGTGTATCTGGAAAGAATCATACTTTTGAGTGCAAAGTTTCTTTATATCTCTGAATGCATATTCCCGAATATATATATTCTTGTAATGAATTTAAAATTATGGCAATGGGTTTGAAATGGTTGTGTATCCAAGAAGTGCAGTGACTGCATATATTCAGAGTTTCAGACTAAAAATTCAAAATTAGTTTGACAAATAGCATTGTCAAACTAGAAAAAGTAATTGAAAATATTGTCTACAAGGGTAGGGGATATCATAGGCAACTTCTGAAATTCTTGTATCAAGAAAGTAGAGTCACTTCACCTCTTTGTCTTCTTGTTTTGAATAATGAACCTTTGGCTTCTAGATTAGTATTTTTCTTTGTTTTCATTCTTGCAATAACTTTATTGTACAAATCTCATTTTTATGAAATCGGTCAGTTGTAACTGCTTATGCCTCTTTTCTCTCTGCATTAATTCTTGAATTACTACATTCATAACATGTAGTTCCTTAAACTTGTTATTCTTCAGATTATCCTAGGATCCATATTTGCAAGATTATATAATATTTTCCTTTTGTTTGTATTTATAATCTATTCAACAACAAATGACATTTCCATGGGGTTAGCTAGTATTCTTAGTAAAGCCATCGAGTTTGTAGCGTTTTATTTTCATTTTTCATTTTGGCCCATATAATAATGTGGTAATTGAGGAAGTCAAAATCAGTTCTGCATAGTTCCATCATTGTAAAAAAATTATAGTCAAATTAGTTTTGCATAGTTTCATCATTGCCAAAATATTATGTTATAACCTAACATTTCTAATCTGAAAATATTTATTGTTCTATTTTTGTTTATATTATGTTTATGAAATTATGTTATAACCTAACATTTCTAATTTGAAAATATTTATTGTTCTATTTATGTTTATATTATGTTTATGCATCTTACTAGTTGGATTGTTTTTCCATTGCAAACAGGTATGCTACTACCGCTATGTGCGTTTTTTTCCAAGTGGCAAGCTCTTCTACAAGGTTATTTTCACATGTCTGTTTTTTTGAGAATGTAGACATTTTAAGATTATCTTTTATTGATTTTCATGAAAGTTTGCTGACCACTTCATCCTCTCCTTTTTGATTAAATACAGAATTCATCACTAAAGCTCAAGGAGGTTGCAAAATCCATGCAAGGTCGAGCATCAAAAGCTAATTCTTTCTTTTGTGGTCGCTACACGATGGTGAATGATCAGGTCTGTCTAATATATAAAGATGCATTACATCATGCAAAACTTATTGTTTTTTCATTTGATCCTATCTCATTACTTTTACTACAACTTAGTACTTGGCTTCCTGAAGGGGGCTTGAAGGACTATAAAAGTGTAATTATTACCATTTTTTAGTTAAATATATAAAATGACTAATGATGGTCAAAATTCATATAGAATTTCCTCTTTCTAAAGTTGTGGTTGTTTTCGAAATTCAATATTTCATCCATAGGAACAAGACTCGGACTTATCTTAGACTCGGCAAGCTGATTTTTGACTTAGACTCGAACTTGGTGCTTATACTTGGCCAAGCCCCCGCAAATTGAGAAAACCATGAAATATCGAGATTTTTAAAGATTTAAAGATAGTGTCATGCACCCTTCAATAAGTGAACTTTAAAGACACAATAAACTAATCAAATAGAAGCTACTTGGATCACATACACAAGTATATATTGATCACTTTAATATAAAAGTAGATTTTAGTTGAAGGAAACAACATTTTTAGATATGTTGATTATAAGTATTGTCAATTGTATATAAAATTCATGGATTATGAAATCCATAGCATCAAAACAAATATCAAAACTAAAAGTATAGGTCTATGGTTTAGAGGGGTCTGCATCACTCATGCCAATATCCATAGTTGTACAACAAGTGTAAGAACCCCATCCAGTTCTGTCCTGAATTTTTCAGTTTTGCCCACTTGACAGTTTGTCAAACAGTTGTCTAGAATGCTGGCTTGGGTCTGATATAATTTTCTGTTTGTGTTGAATTTGAGTTTTGAAAATGCAAAGAACTAGTCTAAACTGAACTAGATATGCTTCTTTAACTTTAGAATGAAATGCAGATTTTTTTTGTATTTTTCAATGCAAATGTATGAGATGATTTACCTCAAAAGACTTGCTACAGTAATGTTGGCGTAAAATCTAACACCTCTGGAGTGCAGGTTTGTACGGACAGCTATGTACACTACGCGAATGAGTGTTTCAAAATTAGGGAGGGAAGCTCCCCTCAAGCAGCTGGAATGCATGGAAAAGAAAAAGTAAATTCAAGTCCTATCTTTTGTTCTCACCGAAGAGCGTAAGGTTAAGAAAACCAAGAACGCTGCAGCTAAGGATTTTCTGGTTTCGCAGATCATTAACTACAACTAAGCTAACTACTTTAAATCTATCCAGTTTCCTCAAGAAAACAGAGCATGAGGAAATGGAGCAGGGATTGACTATCGGACGATAAACAAGTTTAGACTCTCTACTTGAAGGCAAGGTGGCGCAACTATCATCTCAATCTAAACAAGCTTATTGGGCACAAACAGATTTAAGAATTTACCATGACAATCTTATGAAACCCTATGTGGCATAACACTTGATCGAAATAGTAAAGACTTCACAAACAGCTTTATCACCACAATCTCACGAAACCCTATGTGGCATAACCCTTGATTATAATGATAAAGATTCACAAAACAGATTTATCACCATAATTTCTCGAAACCCTGTGTGGCATAACGATTGATCACAATGGTAAATATACACAAAACAGATTTATCATCTCAATCTCTTGAAACCCTATGTGGCATAACAATTGACCTCAATGGTAAATACTATGCACAAACAGATTTATCATCTCAATCTCTTGAAACCCTGTGTGGCATAACAATTGACCTCAATGGTAAATATGCACAAAACAGATTTATCATCACAATCTCACGAAACCCTATGTGGCATAACACTTGATCATAATGGTAAAGTTGCACAAAACAGAAAGAATTCACCATTACAATTGCATGAAACCCTATGTGGCATAACAATTAATCGTAATAGCTGAAGACACATGAACAAATACCAAAAGAGCAATATTGAGGGCAAGGTAGGCGAGCATATATTTCTCTCTCAAGCAAAAGTTATTTACAAATGAGCAAAAGCTCTTATTTATATACATCAAGGTGTAGGGAACCCTAAAATCACCTTGAGTCATCTACACTTCTTGCAATGCATGCAAGTCATGCGCCAAACCCTATTTAAGTAAACTATACAGCTAACTGGAAAACTACCATCAGTTAACCGAAACATCTAATCTAAAAATGGACAATTGTGCAAGCATGGACGTCCTTATTGAAAGCAAGTTAACTAGAAGACTACCATCAGTTAACGAAAAACCCTAAAAGAAACTCCAAGTGTGAAAGGAGAATCTCAGAGTAGATATGCATGTGATGACAACATCAAGTTAACTTGAAAGGGTAACACCAAGTTCAACTCGTGTGTGTAATGTCTATCCTGAGAGGTGGAAACTGAAGTCTACTGGTCGTGATCGCGAGTGACCAATCCCTCAACGAGATTGTCAACTGCATCAGCATCTGAAAGTCAGCAACTTGAGCAATCTTGGCAATCTTTGCACACTCGAACTAGCATCTCACTGACTGGTAACTTTGGCGGCTCCGTAACTGAAGTGATAGCCAACATCTCTTCTGCAGCTTGATACAAATCGGACTCAGCTTTTCTAACGAAATCATGAATTAAGACCGATTTGGTCTTGAATTCAGTCTGTGTGTACTGTACTCTGAAAAACTCGTCTGTTGACTGTGAACACGGCTATATTCTAACAACTTTTCTCGAAAACTAAAAATAGTCTGCTGAGGCTAAAAATAGCTCTTTCGAAGAGTTATTTTTAAAAAATCTGAGATATGGGTTTTGTCCTAAGAAGATTCTAAGACAACCTTAACGCCGAATGCGAAAAATCTTAACTTCTACTCACCATGCAAAGAGTTTTCACTGAGAAAAATTAGGAAACTCGAGAACGAATGCCTGAGTTAAAAATTCCTGAAAAATCAAACGCATGATTTTAATTCGAGGAAGCTATATGAAATGATCCAGATGCTGAGACTTGTCGAATTTGCCAATTTCAGGAACATGCGAATTGAAAACTGAGAGAAATCTGAGAACCAAGGAGGAAAAAGACGTTTTTTGTATGTCTTCTTCTGTGAAAATCGCTCAAGATTTCTTTGAATTGCTGAGAACTGTGAACTTTAACCTGCAAAAGAATGTGATTGGAGAAATTGCCTTTGCAAATAGATGAGAAATCTGCCTTTGTTTGAGAAATACGAATCTCCCTTGAAAATACGCCTTGTGAATGAAGAAAAACGAATTTTGCTTGAAAATACGCCTTTGCCTTGAAGAAAAACGAATTTTGCTTCAAAATTATGAATTTCCTTTGACAAAATTTGCCTTTGAGAATTACGATTTTCCCTTTGAAGAAAATATGAATCTCCTTGAAAAATACGAATTCTCTTGAAAATATGAATGATAAATGAAGAAGGCGCCATGCTTAAAGAAGATGAAATTCGCATTAATCTGACAACTGCAAGAATTCAAAACCCTGACAATAATAGAAGTCCTTTGATTGGTTGCCCTTCAGTTGCACTGCCACTGACTGGAAGCTCAAATAATAATAAAATATTTATTATCATGCAATTAGCAAGGGTGCTAAAAATAGAAAATTGCTATTTATAAATAAGCAAATTTGGAACTTCAGTTGACAACCCGGGTGAAGCTCTGAGATTCATTGTGAGACTTCAACGATTCCGAAAAGTCATCTCCTGAGCACATAGGTGTCCATTTGCTCAAGATACTTCATTTTTTATTAACTCCCTATTTTATAGCTGACAGCACTGTCACGACTGGCCAACTTCGACACTGATTTCCGGATGACCGGGTGATGCTGAGACTGTTCTGAGATATTCATCGGAAAGCCTACTGAACAAGGAAGAAATGTCTGTTGGGAGACATAACTGCAAAATCCATCGTTTAACCCCTTGAAAAATTAGGCGCACCTGATTAAATTGCTTTACGGGTTCCAGACTTAGCCATTTTCCAAACTGCCATCTGACACTTCAAACGACTGCTGCCGGCAAACGGTGAACCCTGCTGATACGAGACGAAGCTCACTGCATGACTGGAGATATTCTGCATCCAACGGCTGTATGCACGACACCTGAAAGCTGTGTTAAGGGCCTCAAAAGTAAAAGTGCCCCTGGCTCTAGGTTGCACTGGTATGATTTTGACGAAAGTCGAGCTTTCACCAAAATACACTACTTTGACCGTTGATATCTGGAGCTGAGATGACCCGATTCAGGCATTATCTGTTTTAACGGACAGCCAGAAGGGCCCACAAGAGAAGTCTTTGGAGGTGACGAAGCAAGAAAACTACTTCTAAGACCTCAAAAACTCCAGTGCGTATTTTAAATAAAATTACCGCTCCCAGACTCGGCCATTTTCTGGACATCCTCACTTTGTAGTATTACACCAAAGACCTCGCACGCACGAGCGACTGCCAAATGCTGAAGGCTGACGGCTATGCTCGTTGGAAAGATAAAATGATAACGCTCAATAGTCGTGAAGACTTCGAACGCGAACGGGCTCATCTGACAGGCCTAAAGGCTAGGCGCCCTTGAACTGTGGAAATACAGTGAAAACCATTTGTTGGTCCGCCCGTAAAATTACATGCTTGGTAGAATCTCCGCCACGACCACCAGGAACGTCGGATCGACAAGCTGAATGATGCGTTGCGGAGCTAGGCTAGAATACTACTGATGCCGTGAAGACTCTGTCTGCAAATAATGCCATTTGGAGGGTCCTTTAAGCCAGCGCCCTGGCCTGTATTTTGCACTGGGCATAAAACGGAGAAGCTCAGAAACGTGAAAACTCCATTTTAAGCTGATCTTCGGACGACTCCGCCTCAGGTCTTGAGTCCATGACAAATTGACCGTCGATAAGATCACTGTCGAGATTTACCCCTGCTTCAAGATGGGCGCCCTCAAGCTAGAGGCGCGCTTTTGCCTGGAAAAGACAAATTTCTCATCTCCTAAAATTTAGGGATTTTAACTTCTGTCGCGATTTGCCGGAGCTGTGGTTCTCGGAATGTCTCGCTGGGTAGCTCGACGGATAGCCAGACTGATTCTGAAGGGATTGACTGGATGTTTGAACATTTTAACCAGAATCTTAACCTCCAATAAACTGGGCGCCCCTGAGCTATACTTGCGCTTTTGGGCTTTTCTTCTGAGAAATCTCCATGATTTGATCTTTAAAAACTCTGTTTCGATCATTGAAAATACCGTCTGCAATATGAAATGTCGTCATGAGATGCTCCTCCATCGTGAAGATCTTCATTTTGAGTCTCTGCTTCAGGTTTTGTTCAATATAACTGACTTTGATTGACAAACTATTGACAAAAACTCCATGCTTGACATTGCCCAAAACTGTGTTTTACATCAAATTAGCAAGGTTTAGACTTTTAAATGCAAAATGCCTTGATGAAGCAAAAAATTTGGTTTGGGTACAACAAGTAACATGGCATTTTGTCATTCAATTGGCATGCAACTACTCACTTCTTCAATCTGATAATATGAATGAGATACAATGGCTACAATCTGAGAATGGGTGCAAATGTATACAATGCAAATCAAACTAGACAATATTCATCATAGTCCTAGACATATGCAAATTTACTGTACTTTATGATCTGAGATTACAATGCTATCTGCTGTATATGACAGCGACCTTCTTACAATGTAGAATATCACTAATAACAAGCTGTTTGTAGCAGCGAATGAATGCAACCTATTTAATTGACTTGCAAGGAAACATGTACATAAAATAGAGAACCTGGTAACACGCTGGCATATAAGATGATTCGATTCTCCAATAAGGTGATGTCTTTTCCCTTCAAAATGCTGCGAATATCTTCCTGGGAGCCCAGCGAACCTTCCCAATGCTTTGACTGATGTTTGATGGCTTCCTTTAGCAAAATTGCACCACTTCACAAGTACGCCCAGCCACAAACAAGCTATAGAATTTAATCTTTAACCAAAGCTGGAATCGACCTTTTCCAAGGCATGTATTAAGATCACAAAATCGTCCTCCTCAAGAAGACTGAAATATCTCATCAAAATCTGCCAATGCTTCCTTAATCGATTTACCAAATCTTCAACAAATAAAATACCAGCAACACTATAATCTTCAGATATTCAATATAATTAGCCGATAGGCTATTTTATGTGGGGGAACCCCACCGGCATTTCCCCCAGTCTGACACCGGTGGGAACCCCACAAACCCCACAAAATTTCTTCTCCGGTCAGCATGGTTTATTCATTCACTTCAAAGTCAGTTTTCCAGACACTTCGTTACTTTTTGCTAGCCTGATTGATGGCTTTCTGATAGGAGCACAAAACACGAGACAAACAACCTTTCTATTTTACAGTGTGCTAGCAGATGTAGCTCCCACGCCTTGTACCGAATACGGCGAATGAAAAAAGAAGGAAAAAATCGACGACTGACGAGAAGGAAAAATCTAACGGCTAAGGTTTTTTTTAATCGTCTGGCACGCTATAGATACAATGATAGCCGTGGATACGCTTTGTCAGGTTGTCAACACAGCTTACATCAAGCTTGATTTGTCTCATTTTGGTGGAATGTACAGCTTGAGAGGAAGCATCTGGACTTTCCACATGAAAATGGGGTTCATTGATATAATTTGTTGTGCGAATGCGATATTACTCAATCTTCTTTCACGGGATTGACCCGCCGACCTTTACCTCGCGAGAAGAGACAAACGCCGAATGGATTTGAAAATTAAAACTAAATAGTTTTATATTTTTATTTTGTCTTTACCAACAGAAATTAAACAAAATTATAACATATCTCTGACACTCCGCATTATATGCAGCGTATCTCCATCAAGTCAATAAATGTTAGCCCGTAAAGGATGTTTTTACAAATGATGTGTAACTATATGATTTTAGTCACTCAATATTACCTCAAATAATTTTAAAAAGCTAAGATAGCCGTATGAAATTTGTTTATTTAACAAAGTATATTAATCGTAACATTTGAAGCAATCAATATGCAATATTCAGAGAGATTAATATTTATTAAACAAATCATTTTCAAATATAAAATATATTCAATTAAATAATTATAAAATATTTTTAAAAAAAATATATAAGTAAAATTTAATTTTGTTTGAAATATAAAGTTGGATTAATTAATAAATAATGATAAAAAGATGGACATGGATAATATTTTGTACGGTAAATTTTTATTATTAAAATTATATTGGATTAATTAATAAATAATGATAAAAGATCGACATGGATAATATTTTGTATGATAAATTTTTATTATTAAAAACATATAAGTGTGTATTAATCTTCAAATATAAATCACATATGCAACAACTTTCTTCTTTTACTCTGATTGTATTTTAGCAACCCTATGTACCTTTGAGATCTTGTAAAGCTTAGTACTCGCTACTCAAACCCCTCATACATGTGTACCAAAACCATAGACTAGGAAGCAACATATTGTGTAGCCTTTGGCTCAAACAGAGAGAAATGAAGTGGGGAACCCTTTAAGCCCAATAGTCACGTTAAATAGGGCTACAACTAAATATTATGCAAGCCTCACATTCTCCCACTTAAGCTTATGCATTGCAATGACATCCATACAAACCATAAAATAAATCAACTATATGATTCTAGGGCCACGCCACTTTTACACCAAGAGAACTTCTATATGTTCACTAGCTTTGTGAGGCATACCAATCCCCTTATAATGACTTATCGATGTAATTCTCATACTAAGTAAAAGAATTCCTTAAGTAAAGAAAATGGGAATATATTCCCCATTCCCTTTAAAAAGGGTTATATTATTTTAAAATAAGATTTTATACAAAGATAAAAAGAAATTAGGTATTGTTAGAATCTATTTATTACTTTTGTTTTTTTATGGTTCCTTAATGATATATTTATTTGCATATAATATTAATTAGTTTTATAGTATAAATTTCTTAATTATTTATATTTGTATAAAGGATATTTATTATTTTTATCTATACAAAGAATAAACAATCAATTAATAAATATTAAATAGACATAAATAAACATGTATTTAATAATATATATTGATAACAATAAATAAATTTAAGAATATATATATAGTGTTAATCAATCTGAGATTAATTATTAAATATGAATATATCTATTATAGGCATTAAAATGATCTCATTTTTTTTGCATTCTTGCATTCAAAGTTAACTGACTTGAAATATTTACATAACTTTAATGTGCATATCATCTATATCTTATGGCGTTGTTATACAATAATATAGTGTTTTTGATAAAGGAAAAAACGGGTTTTACTACAATAATATAGTGTTAGTAATGTTATACATTATTATTGGAAAAAAATTTGTGGTTGTGTTTATGCCCAAAGTGTAAATAGTTGGGTTTTTTCTACCAAAAATTATGGGTTATAAAAGCCAAAAAAAAATTCCCAGAATGCAGTAGGGGAAAATTTGGCAACTTGTCATCAAAGGCCAAATGTTTTTCAGTACAATGTCTATGAAAGAGGTGTGAATACATTTTAGTCTCCATTAGAAGTTTCTTGGTAGCAATAAATGTATGAATCTTCGAAGAGTATCGTGAAAAATTAATAGTGTAAGAAAGTAGAGATTTTTTCAGAGTTTCAGAGGTTGTGGAATGGCCGATATTCGTTAGTATGGAGGTCATAAAGGACAAATTGCCTGGTATTTGTTCTATGTTATAAAATCCAAAAATAAACAAATAGAAAAAGGAAAAACTAAAGTTGTATAGGAAGTTCTTTTTTGGAATGAATTGGAGAGAAGGATAAAGAAGTAGAGAGGAAAGGAGAGAGAGAGAGAGAGAGGAAGGAAATAAGTAGAGAGGGAAGGATAAAGAAAGAGAGAGAGATGATGGTAAAGGGACGAAGGGAGGTAGAGAGGGATAAGTGAGATAGATATAGGGAGGGAGAGAGAGGTGGGATAGAAAGAAGTAGAGAAGCAAAGAGAGAGCTAGAGAGAGTGAGAGAGAGAGGGAGGGAGAGAGGGAGAGAGTGAGAGAGAGAGGGGAGATATAGAGAATTAGAGGGGGAAGGAGAAGGAGGTAGAAAGGAATAAGTGAGAGAGGGAGAGAAGTAGAGAGGGACGAAGAGAGTGAGAGAGAAATAGGTTGGATGGAGGGAGGGATAAGTAGAGAGGGATATGTGATATAGAGAGATATAGAGAGGGAAGGAGAGAGCAAGAGGGAAAGAGAAGGGGGAAGGGAGGGAGGAAGAGGTAGAGAGGGATAGGTGAGATAGATCACTGCTTTCTGCATATCATCCACTGCTTTTCACGGACATAAATAATGTGTGCTCAGCCTATCGGCGTAAGTATTGCACCTCATTGGGGTGCAAGTGCTAGTATTTAAACCCTTTGAACTTCATCAATAAACTCCAACTAGATAATGTCTTCGAATGTAAAGTACCTTGCCAAATCTGATATAAAAATTCTGATTTTCTGCCTTAGGAATTATGACAAACACTTTGCTTGCAACCTCCAATTTGTTGATAACTGTTTTCAGTTTGCTTTGTTTGTTTGTTTTGATGCCAAAGTGTTTTTGATGCTTTGGAAATGATTGCAAAAGTAATTAAACAAGTAACTAAGATGATATGCAACTCTTTTTGTGTTTTCAAATGCATATGTATGAAATTCAGATGCTAAATGCATACCTACAGCCAAGAGACATTTTCACAAACACTTGGCATGCAAACTAGTTTAATTAAATGCAACTACAAATGTGAGGCATTTTGACAAATAGTTGGCAAGTAAACTCCTTATCACTCCAACTCAATATTGCAACGATATGAAAGTTATTACAAGCTGTTCAAGAGATGCAATCAGACCTTATACAATGGATTTTAACTCACTACTTCAATATGCTAATGACTGAAACTCAATGCCCAACTGCTATAACTGAATTTACATTGCAAAAGCAAATTTATTGCTTTCAAAATGACCGAAATTGCATTGATATTATGCTGATTACATTTGCCATGAACTCTATATAACTAGATGACTATATATGCAATGTATCATCAAAATGTGGAACCTGGTTTTTCTGGAGCTGTTACACCCCGATTGTATAGCTACTAAGTTATTAGTACTGCATAAGGATCACGTGTTTGAAAAAACAATTTTAAGAATGAATAAGATATGATGCACCTTGTTATCAATATGATTTTTGTATTAATGATTGTCTCATTCTTATGTTGTTCAATTGATGTTAATCATGGTGAAAATGTGCATTATGAGGTTAATGTGATGTTATATCTTGCGAAGTTTATATATACTGCTATTGTTGTGAGCATTTGATTGCCGTGAGTTTATGACTGTGGATGCAAGTATGTGAACCAGTCCTCCAGGCAGAGGGGAAATATCACTTGGGAGAGGGGCTTGGTCGTTTAACCGTTAATGTTAATCAATTGAGCATACACACACATCATGATGGGTATAGAGGAACCAAGTCAGATAAGTTAGTCTTGATAAGTCATCCATAGGATTTAGGAGTTTGGTTTACTTCTTTGTGCTTTGTGAGTAATGATTGTTTATTGTCAGACTTACTATACTGTGACCCTTGTATGAATGATGTGAAAGATATATGTTTAAGGTTGAGTGGGTACGTATACACATGTATACATTGGGTACATGTATCTATATGTATAAACATATCGATACATACATACGTTAAGCAGATGGATATGCTCATACGCATGTGTCGACATGTATATACGCATACATACATATACACAAGAGTATATATGGTTATACGCATGTATATACGTACACACCCCGCCTAATATTTGTGCTAAAAATAATATTTTAATAATATGGTCTAGGAAATTTACATATATATATATATATATATATATATATATGTATATATGTATATATCAGTGGAGTAAATATATTTTACGATATATACATAAATACATGTGTAGATATATATATTTATATATTTTATAAGGTATAAAAATATATGTATGTATATTAAATAAGGTAATATATGCATATATATAAATATATATATACATTACGATGGTAATGTCGAAAATATATATATATATATATAAATATATTAATACTTAATAAAAATACATATGTTATAAAATATATAAATATATATTATTAAATATTTAAGTAAAAATATTTATAAACTCCAAAGTGAAAATATTTGTAAATATTTAAAAGAATAAATATTAAACTCAAAGGTGATAAAGTTAAAAGATTCAAATCTTTTAACATGAGCAAGTTAATTGAAGCGGACTATTGAAGAAGATAGTCGCTAGTTTTTGGGGAAAACATAAAGACTTCATAAAGTATCGAACCTTTTTCTAAACATAAGGAAAAAGAAATATGAATCAAATATTTTAGTGTAAACATTTGAAAATAAACCAAAATATAGCTGAGAGTTTTTCCCGTGAATGGAAGAAAGCTTCAACGTAGCAAAAAAAAATGGAGGAAAGTTTTAGCGCTGGAGAAGAGGAAATGACAGCCAGTTAATGTGTGTTGTAGCAAGCAAAAACTTGACAAAATTGCAACAAGCACGAGTCATTCGTTTTCATGCGCCAAGCAGGGACATTTTTCCTATAGGTGGCGATTTCTGAGCTTTAAGTTGAATTATTCTGATAATGTTGGCTCCAAGAGGGTCGATTCACTTCCTTTTGTGATGATATAGGGTTTATATGCTTGCCATGTAGCATTTGACTGAGTCTGGGCGCCTTGTTGTCATTCTACATGCCCACAAAGAAGGAAATTGTTGCAATTTCGGGCCTATAAATACTTGCCCAGCCATTCTTTGTTTCACAATCTGGAGCAATTTGATTTCTGCGTTTTTAAGAGCTTCCTTGTCCATTATCTAAGCTGTTGTGTTGTTTTCTGTTGCTGCATTTTACCATTTTATTGAGAGTGTGAAAATTAGAAGCTTTTACCAGCTATTGTCAGTTGACTATGCTAAATCCCTTTTAGAAGAGTGAATTTACAGTTGAATTAACTTCTATTAGAGAAGTGTTAATTGAGAAGAGTGACTTGAAGAAATCATCACCATTGAAGGAGAGTTTTTGCAAAGTAGCCATCTCCAATTGGAATTCTGGAAGTTGCTAAAGGAGAGTCAAGAAGAGCAGTGCTGGGAAAAGAGCTTAATATATCAAGCATGATATCTATTTAATAATTCTTGTTTGAAATGCTGCTCTCTTTTATTCTTGAGTTTGATGTTTGCAATTAGTTCATAGAGAATCAGTAATGTCTTCATAAACTTTCATTGCATTTAAGGGAAAATGTGTAAGGAATTTCATTGTATTTAAAGGGCAAATGAATAGGGAAAACCAATACAATTAAGGGTAAATGCTTAAGGAAATTTAATGCATTTTAATGGTAGAATAAATGAAGGATTTAAGGATAAAAGGATTGTAAAAAGGGGATCAAGTGTTTAAGAAGCTTAAGGATAGCTTTACTTAATTTGCATTCTATAAAGAAGTTTTTTTTTAATATGCATTTGATTGAGTTTGCAATTTTGTATGATCTTCGTATATGGAGAATACGTAGAGTAAATAATATCTACTAGGAACGAAATGATGTCAAAACCAAGTATGATCTTTAGCTTATGTTATTAGGTTAACTATGGCAAGCTTCACTCCTAGGATAGAGATTTCCTAAATTAGGAGTTAGGATATTAGACACTTGTTTATTGGCTCATTTCTTAGTAGACTGTTTGAGGTAGGAAGTTTGGTGTAATGTCCCCTTCCAGCTAGCCGCTCAGAATGCCTCATCGCCTTTTAACTCCCGAAGGCAATTGATGAAATTAGGGAGTCATTTATTTAATTATTTAATTATTGCCTAAGTTTCAAAAATTATTCTCTAAAGGTGATATTAAATAATTAATTAAATTATTATTGGGTAAAGTGACTTTATGAAATTTTATAAGAGGGCCTTATTGAAATATTTATTCAAAAGACTATACGAAAGTCACTTTATTGTTTTGTTTGAGCCAATGGAAAAAATGGTCTTTTTATCGGGCCTTTTGATGAAGGAGAAAAGGAGGAAAAGAGGAGATGATTCGGACTTTTGAACTTTTTGAAAAAATGAACTCTCTTTCACATAGACAGGGTCGAGCTTGTTGACTTAGGGTTTGGAACCCATTGCTACCAGTTTCGGGTGTGAGACAATCATCCCTAGCTGGCCACAGTCGGAGGTCTTGAAAACTAAGGAAGGAAAAATTAATATCTTCAGATTTTCGTGTTTCTTTGTCTTGAGATTCCACTGCTATAGTGGAGTCGATTTTTGGAGTGTAGTAGTTTGGGTTGAAGGCGTTTTCCATTGTGAAAGCCCTAGACGTCTTTTGCTCAACCATACGCTGCAGTATATGGTCGTATTTTGAAGAAATCTGGGTGGAACTGATAAAAAACGTGTTTGCAAAGAAGAAAACGACCCCTTATGTCTGTATCCAGTTCGTGGCTGTTGTTGGAGGTGGTTTGCATAGGCGTTTGGGGTGTTTAGAGCAGGGCACACCTTAATCTTAGAGGAATGACCTTCAAAGAGTTGGCTACAGCTGCTATTCGTGATTTCTGGGCGCTACATCAGATTTGAGATTCATTTCCAGGTCAGATTTAATGATATTCTTAGCCATTGTTATTTTAGTGTTACTTGGAACTTGTTGAAATGAATAACAAAAGAATGGGACTGATCTTGGGTAAAATCTGAGAGTGTATGTAAACAAACGTGCACCGGTTGACACATGGATAAACTCAGAAATTATTTCTGATTGTTGTTCCTGGTTTAGTCACTACTGTGTGTGCATAAATTCCCTTGAATTGCTGATACAGTCAAAATACTATTACTATGCAACCTTCCAATGTATCTCTGATGAGTTTATAACAGAACCAACTCTTGTATGTTGCCCTTGTGATGTTTAGCAAGAAGTCCTAACATTCTGGGTAACGATTTTCTGAGAATAGCTCCCTTGGTTATAGTCCATAACACTGAATACACCTTGTCATGAAGTTCTGAGTCAATTTTCTGAGCATGAAAGAATCTGATAGAAATTTATGAAAGTCTGTTAAGTCTGCAATCTTATTTTGGGAATTGCTGTACTTGTTTCTTGCTTAATCTGTCTTGTAATAGGCCTTATTATACTTAGTTCAATGTTGTGAAGTTTTCACATAACACTTACTACTGTGTGATGAATGAGTTCCCTTCAAACCAAGCAAACAAACAGAAAATTATAACGGCATAAAATCAGATCGCACATCAGGTGTTGGACAAAATTCCAAAGGGTTCAGTCAATACAGAAAATTTAGAGCAAAATTTTGCAAGGCATATCTCATTTGGGGTAACTTGAACCCATTGAAGGACAGCCTACACATATAGTAAGGTAGCCCAAAGTCAAATCGGCCCTGAGTAGTGTAAGTGATAGATGACTTACTCAGTCGTTTACTGAACCACAATACTATGGCCATAGTAATGTAATGTACCTACATCCTCTTAGATCGGGAGATGATTACATTGTCAGTTCACAGTGATCCAATAAGTACGTACTAGTTTGGGATTGTGGGATACAAGAATCTCATTATGTAGGACACACCACTATGCTCAGTTGGTTAACATAATCGGTTACTCAACCAATCCTTTCGACGAAGGGAGGGCCTTTCATTGAAAAATGAATGTGCGGGGGACCGCATTATTAGTCCGTGGTTGGCAGAAAGCCAGCTGAGTGATGTTTCTCCTCCACAACAGATGTCTAAAGAACCAAGATTTGAAAGTGAAGATCCTAAACCGTCTTACTTCTATTTGTGCAAAAGTTGTTTAAGTTGTGTATGTACTCTGATGCTTTCGTACTCTATTATTCATTTTGAAAAGGAAAAAGTTATTTTGTTGTGAAAAGCTTTAAATTGTATTTATACGATGTATTTCAATTTGAAAAGAAAAGAATTTTTTTTTATTACAGTGTTATTTACTCGTTTACTTTTGTTATAAGTTGTAAAAATTAAGGAATTTTTATTTCACGTATAGGATAGGTCATTACAGGAGCAGCCCTCCAAATAATTCAATTGACCTTGAGAATGTTGCCAAAACCTTCCAAAATGAGGCGCCAATGTCCCTTGATATCATACGACCCCTTGAGAATTTTCTTTGATTTTTATTTGTACCTCAAAACAAAATCGCACCTCTGCTCATAAGCGCCCAGCCATGAAGAAGATGCCAAAATCTGTATCAGCAAATTCATGCCCTTTCTCACTCAACAAATGCGACCTCCTTGACAAGTTTGTGATACCTTTTGAACCAAATAATCAAGCTTCGAATGGCTGTAATGATCTCCTCTAAAGATCGATTTTCTCACATACAAAATCGTCCCACACAAACTGAAAATCTTCAACTCCAATCTGCAAACATGATGAAATTGATTTATTCTCCAATATCCAAAATTTGGCTACAAACCACAAAATTTTGCCTCAATGTAAAGGACTGAAATATCCTTCACTCCAAACTAGCTAGGGTTGGTGTTACACAACGGAAACCAGCAACTAAGAGAATTCAACTTCTCCAGCTATGTCGAGCATTCAAGCTCTCCAATATTCTAGAATAAAATATTATTTTATTTCATTAAGTGACTTTTTGATATTATTTTATTTTTAGTCACTTAAATATTAAGTTAATTAAATATAAGGTTACTTTTTAATATTTATTTATTTAATAACCTTATAAATAATAAATTTAATAAATTCTCCTTATTGCTCCAAATTGGGGACATGACATCGAAACCCTTCTTGAACAACTTAACAAATAAGCTCAATATTGACTCCTGAATGAAGCCAATCCACAGGGCAACCCTTCGGAAGATCTTTCACCACCTCAGTTATGCCAATCAATGAGAGTTTTTGTTCTCAATGATCAATAAATGTAGAAATTGTAGAAACCCTAGGTTTCCTTTTCTCCACGGCAAACATTCAAGTCAAATATCAAATCCTGGATGATTACAATAGCCTCGGTTCATCCCCTTTTATAATCTCTCAAGAAGAAGTCGACCTATCTAGAAGCTTCTTTATCATTTAAATATATTTTAATGTTTGCACTTTATAAATCCTTATAAATGGGTGCCCCCTTATAAATGAATCATTAATTCATATTATATATTTTTTTGATGACTTTTTTATAAAGTCACACTTGATGGGCGCTAATACCAAGGTGAATAAAAATATATCTTTTAAGTCATTAATGACCCTTTTTATGTCTCATGGCCCCATTAGACATAAAGTGCAATTATAAACTTTATAATGTACTTTTAATAATTAATTATTATTAAAGTCACCTTTAATAATAATTAAATGATATAACTTGCACATTACTCCTTATTTCGCCCGACCAACTGAAAACTGAGATCAACACTGAAATCATTACATGTTCAGGTACCTTACTATAAATAGAAATACTGGACTCTCCTAACCTGCTGACTTACTATAAATAGTGTGTGAAACTGAGTCCTGAATCACCAAACGAAGGCCAACTTGAACCAAATTCTGCTTTGAAGGAGAAGGCAACCAGATAACTTCCAAACAGGACCCTTTGAACAACTCCATTAGCCTATGAGGGTCAAATGATAAGCTAATCCTCCAAACTCTAATGCTCGCAAAAATGGGGACATTACAGTCCGCCCTCCTTGAAATTGCTTGTCCCCAAGCAATCTCTACTACAAAGAAACACCACTCCACCGGAGGTCCAAAAGAAGACAGGGTAATGTCCCACACATGAACACAACTGCTGCAACACTGGCATAAACTCAATTGTGCAAAGAGAGACAACAAACCAGCTGTCTAATCCATGCGCACTAAAACTATGCATCGAACTCAACTCATGTACATGTGAACCAAATACGAAGCTGTGAGAAAACCACACCATGTACATGCCACAATACTCACCAATGAACTCTGACTAGGACCCTGATGCACATGAAGGATCCCACCGCACACTGGAGAGTGTCCAACAAAATATACCTAGATCACAAGTCCAAAATAGAAGTCTGCCAGGAATAACACTCTCAGACTTTCGCTGCTCAACCCTAATCTCAACTTCACCATGCTGGAAATGGTGAGGCAAACCAATGGGACGCATCCAAACTACAGTGCTAACTTTGTCACCACCTAGGTCCCAATATAAGTGGTACTCACATCCATCCATCATAAGGAAGTAAGAATACCTAGAAGCATCTGCTACACAACATCTCTCTCTATCCTTTGCCAAACTCCCATGGATGTGCTAACTAACTAAGCCATCATGCCCACTGAAATATTCCGAGCCAATTTTTTTCGTTTTTTCCAATTACAGATTACAAGACAATGCACTCGTTAAGGTTAGCAATTAAACCAAAACGTGTTGAAGCAACTCTAACCAGAATGTACACCAAGATCCCGATGTGGGCAAGGTGTGACCATTGGTCAGAGGATCTAAATCAAATTGCTTATGCAGGAACTCTAACCAAGAATGGCGTCGATGATGGCGAGCATATGGTCAGAGGATCTTCTACACTAAGTGCTGAAAGGGAACTTGACACCAAGTATGTGCTACCCAATCCAGTATGGAGTGAGGGGCGACCATATGGTGGAGTGTTACAAAGTACAATGCTTAAAGAAATACTGAAAACTGAAGTACTCAACACCCAGAATGTGCTTGCTAACCCAGAGTGGGAAAGTAGCTACCATAGGGCGGAGATGTATCTATTTCAAAACAACTTCACAATGAAAGAAAGAGTTACAAATCGAAATTGAACAATACTGAAAATGACTGCCAGTACTACTGTTAGTTTACATAAATGATGATCATTCGCCTGCCAATAGCTTAGGAATTTGATAGATTAGCATTACATCATAAGAACCCTCTTTAGCTTGGTTAAGAGTGCCAAAACAGTAAACCTCTCAATGATCAAGATAACAATTCTGGTTATTTCACAAATCTGCACTTTTAAATCAATAACCAGCAGTCTATGAAATCACTCATATGCTTATAACTCTCACATAACTCATCTGATTGACTTGAAACAAAGTGCAATATACCCTAAGAATGATGGCGCCTAAACTAAGACACTGAAAACGGAGGAAACAGCCATATATTATTTATGCACGGAATTCAATGCAATCAGCAGTGGTACGGCCCTCAAGGAAGGGCGATCTGCTCTTAAAAATCAATGCCTTCTCTGAAAAATCTGCAAACTTGTGAATAATGGCGCCTATACCTAGCAATGAGGATGGAGTAATACCCAGAACAATATTTTGTTGTTTTTTTGACTTATGAATAAAAACATGAATCTGCTGTAGCAACAATGCAATATCTAGAAATCCACTAATAAGCAAAATCAGAAACTACTGAACTACAATGCTGATTACAATGCACAATTTCCAAGAAACTCACAAACTAGATTAAATCACCACTAGTTGCTGTGTTGCAAGCAAGAAGCGATGCCCGAGCTAGGAGGCCTTCATTCCCCGAAGCAGTTCCAGAGCCAAACCGGCAGCATAACAATACTGTAGACAAAAGATAATCAATTGAGGTTCCAAGCCTTCCTTTTATAATTTCCTGTTGACTTCTCGAAACCCTAAACTTCACTGCAAAGTCAAAACCCTAATCATTTCAGAATATGGCGTCCCTTTTCTTCATAGCTTTATCTTGACATTTTTAAATAAATTCACCACTTTAATAAATGCGTCCACTTTAAGCTTGATTTGACTTTGGTAAATAATATAATAATCTTTAATGAAGGCGCCACCCTCAAAAGACCACTTTTCAAAACAACATGAAGTCAATAGGCTAGACCAAGGGGGTCAACGTTAAAATATAATATTAAAACGTGACTTTAATTAAATAGCTCAACTTATCTCTCCAAAAGTGCCCCGAAGCCGTAAATGAACAAGCCAACTGATCAAATTGATGTAGGAAGTCAACCATGCCGAACCCAACTGAAAACCTGCCAGAAATAGAATTTACTAAAAATAGTAAATTCCTGAAGATGCTCAGAATGCCAAGACGAACATACCACTGCGAAGCTCTCTGAAAACCCAGAAAGAATCCACAATTGAAACAATCAACTCCGAGCCAGAACATCCTTCAAAATAGGGAACCCTAATTTTACCTTCCGACTAGCCTACGGGTCTCCGGAATAGGCCAACGGTCACTGAAAAAGGTCAGGCTTGAGTCGGGGACATTACACCCACTACCATGACAACCTCCAGGAAGCCCTATCTCCCATTGAAAACCCGATGTGGCAAACTCTGTCAGATACACACTAGCATGATGGTAATCCATCCTCTGATCCTGCAAGTAATCCCTTGCAAACAACTGAGTCGAGTGCCTGCAGCCTCTAGTCTCATCTTCTGAAGATGGTAACTCTGCGCATAGAAATGATTTGCTTCCCTCAACTGCACAAAGAGAATCACCTTGCGCACAAGGATTGTGCATCGAATTCAAATCATGTATAGGTGGATCAAAGGAAAAACTGTAAGCACTCCTCACCGTGTACACACTGTAAAACTCCTCTGCAAACCTTGTTCGGAGTCTCAATGCACTGGAAAGATACCAAACACTGCAACCATCGCTCAACCCTGAACTAGTACCAGGAGTGTGATCGGCTTCCAACTCGAAGAGTGGATTAGCATAGATCAATCCACCATCAACCTCGAATAATGGATTATTCACAAACTGCACAATCACTCCATGTTGATTTGAATCCCTGGAACAATAAATTGGCTCAACAAACTACCGATCATAATCAACTGCTTGGGATGAAATGACTAATTTGCTTCCAGGAGAGGGAAACAAATTGACATAAGAACCAATCTCCCAACTAGATGATACCCTGTATATCTCTTGTGAAGAAGATGGAGTAGTGTCATGAGTTGTCACACAACTCTTTGGTGATTCCATTACTATGTCACAAGAGCTATCAATACTCTGCCCTACATCACCTATCATGGGACTAACCTCAGGAGAACATGGTGCAACATGTGGTTCTTTGCAACTCTCAACCAATCATCCCATCTGTATCAACTGCACCTGTAACCATGATGGATGTAACCACATCCTCAACCTACTCACAACCACAATCCATGGATACATGCTCCTCACCAACTGCTGCCCTGGAAACCTGAACCATATCGGAAGATGGTGAAGACTGTGCCAAACTCAATTCCACAATAAGATCCTCTATTCGTGACTGTGACTCTTGAAGGGCCAATTGAGTGCTCTTCAAAGAATCCATAGTCACCTCAGGCTCATGAGTGAGCTCATCAACCTCCTCTCCCTTTCCCTTCAATGCATCATGACAGTTGCAATCCCACTTGAGAAGATAATCTCTGTCCTCAAGCAGCTGTAGGTAATTTTGTTTCATTATTCCAATTGCTTCTTGAAGTGCATGAAATTCTTCAAGGGAAGGACTCCTATCACAGTGCTCATCTGCCCCGAGAGTACTCCAATCATAAGCGGCCAACATATGATAAGCAACATCAAAATTCTCTATGGCGGTAGTGATCATTTTTTCATTAACCTTAAGTTGCCCTACCACATGATGAGGACCCTGGAACTTATCACTCCCATACGAGTTTTTTGACTTAGAATCTGCACTATGATATGAAGCTAAATCATCATCGCTCACTAACTGATAAGCAACATCGTGTGTGCTACATCGTGTGTGCTATCAACTTCGCACACAATATCATCGAAGGTACCGCTGCTATGTACCTCATAGGATGGCTCAAAAGACATTGTAGAAGCTGCTGTTTTGACAATATCTTCACACACTTTTGCTGCCAAAGTCACTACATGTCCATCCAAAGCACGATCCTGGGATTCATTGCCAATAAATAAATTTTTTGTTTAGTTTTCTAAGGTCTGATATGAAAAATCAGACTCATTGTGGCATGAATCTTCATCATAAATTGCATCGTTAGTACCCAAATCTTGAGTACCAACATTCGACAACTCCATAGAATCATCACCCTCATGTGAAGTAGTTTGTGTTCTCATGCTGATGCAAAGGAACTTCACTGCTGTCATAAAAATCAGAACTGATATCAGTGCTGATAACAACTTCTTGAGTGTTGTGAGTATCATTTTGGGGCTCCACCATACTATTTTCATGTTGTAAAATTTCCTTATCAACTACCACTTCCGTTTTAACCCCATGTTCACCAAACTCATCATAGAGACTTTTGGATACCTCACTTGTAGATACACCAAGCCTCTCATTTTTGCTTTGTGATGAGGTTCATCTTGAAATGGAATCTTCATACTACTGCAAGCTATGAGCTTATCTTTGTTGTGAAAGCATAAGTTTTCGCTAAAGATCATTCAATATGTATTTCGTCTGTTTCTCCAAACTAGGTTTCTTCTTCTTTGATGGTGAGGCAAGAAAGAAGGTGGGCAACAATCTTCCATCCTTAATTCTACACCTGCTATAGGTAGCCATTGATGTAACATTTTCTACACCTGCTATATGTAATTGATTTCCAACTGAGTTCTGCTAACATGCAACCATCTGGGTGTTCACCAAACTGACATGCAATAATGAATCCCCAATAGGATGGCAAGATTCTTGCTCTGATACCACTGTAAGAACCCTGTCTAGTTCTGTCCTGAATTTTTCAGTTTTGCCCATTTGACAATTTGTCAAACAGTTGTCTAGAATGTTGGCTTGGGTCTGATATAATTTTCTGTTTGTGTTTTCTCTTTGAATTTGAGTTTTGAAAATGAAAAGAACTAGTCTAAACTGAACTAGATATGCGTCTTTAACTTTAGAATGAAATGCAGATTTATTTTTTGTATTTTTCAATGCAAATGTATGAGATGATTTGCCTCAAAAGACTTGCTACAGTAACATGGCATTTTGTCATTCAATTGGCATGCAACTACTCACTTCTTCAATTTGATAATATGAATGAGATACAATGGCTACAATCTGAGAATGGGTGCAAATGTTTACAATGCAAATCAAACTAGACAATATTCATCATAGTCCTTGACATATGCAAATTTACTGTACTTTATGATCTAAGATTACAATGGTATCTGCTGTATATGACAGCGACCTTCTTACAATGTAGAATATCACTAATAACAAGCTGTTTGTAGCAGCGAATGAATGCAACCTATTTAATTGACTTGCAAGGCAACATGTACATAAAATAGAGAACTTGGTAATACGCTGGCAGCAGATATAAGATGATTCGATTCTCCAATAAGGTGATGTCTTTTCCCTTCAAAATGCTGCGAATATCTTCCTGGGAGCCCAGCGAACCTTCCCAGTGCCTTGACTGATATTTGATGGCTTCCTTTAGCAAAATTGCACCACTTCACAAGTGCGCCCAGCCACAAACAAGCTACAAAATTTAATCTTTAACCAAAGCTGGAATCGACCATCTCCAAGGCATGTATTAAGATCACAAAATCGTCCTCCCCAAGAAGACTGAAATATCTCATCAAAATCTGCCAATGCTTCCTTAATCGATTTACCAAATTTTCAACAAATAAAATACCAGCAACACTATAATCTTCAGATATTCAATATAATCTTTAAACCCTTTCAACTTCATCAATAAACACCATCTGGAGAATGTCTTCAAAACCATTCTTGAACAACTTAACAAATAAGCTTGATATTGACTCCTGAATGAAGCCAATCCACGGAGCAACCCTTCGGAAGATCTATCACCACCTCAGTTATGCCAATCAATGAGAGTTTTCATTCTCAATGATCAATAAATGTAGAAATTGCAAAAACCCTAGGTTTCTTCTTCTCCACAGCAAACATTCAAGTCAAATATCAAATCCTGAATGATTACAATAGCCTCAGTTAATCCCCTTTTATAATCTCTCAAGAAGAAGTCGACCCATCTAGAAGCTTCTTTATCATTTAAATATATTTTAATGTTTGCACTTTATAAATCCTTATAAATGGGCGCCCCCTTATAAATAAATCATTAATTCATATTATATATGCTTTTTGATGACTTTTTTATAAAGTCACACTTAATGGGCGCCAATACCAAGGTGAATAAAAATATATCTTTTAAGTCATTAATGACCCTTTTAATGTCTCACGGCCCCATTAGACATAAATTGCAATTATAAACTTTATAATGTGCTTTTAATAATTAATTATTATTAAAGTCACCTTTAATAATAATTAAATGATATAACTTGCACATTACTCCTTATTTCGCCTGGCCAACTGAAAACTGAGATCAACACTGAAATCATTACACGTCTAGGTGCTTTACTATAAATAGAAATACTGGACTCTCCTGGCCTACTGACTTACTATAAATAGTAAGTGTGTAAAACTGAGTCTTGGATCACCAAACAAAGGCCAGCCTGAACCAAATTCTGCTCTGAAGGAGAAGGAAACCAGATAACTGCCAAATAGGACCCTCTAAACAACTCCATTAGCCTACGAGGGTTAAATGATAGGCTAATCCTCCAAACTCTGATGCTCGCAAAAATGGGGACATTACAACAAGTCTTATGCATGTGACTGAAATAGGTCTTTGATGATGATATGGCCATGATATTTGCCTATATATTACTAACACTAACATCTAAGAGGTATTATACTCACGCTCTATTCTCCTCATTTTCCATGGCTACTATCTCTACCTCTAGATCCACTTGATCAACCCATTCAAGGTCCTCACTAAAGATGGGATCCTCAACCTCGGTGGTCCAATTTGACTATGGATCAATATCTAGAGTGATGAGAGATAAGTTTGTGCCCAAGACTTGTCTATGATGAAGACAAAGGTTGTAATGAACATATACAAGATCATTCAATCTTTGCATCAACAACCTATTGCACTTCTTGGATAGTATCTGCTTAAATATACTCCAATATCACTCGCATTGTAAAATGCTACATGGTTGATTGAAGACACAAATTACAATCCTCTAAAGAATTGGTACCTTAGCAACAAACCTTTTTCACATTGTATTTGAAACAAGAAAAAAAAACTCAATCTCATTGTCCAATTTTGAGTTTCAACATTAACTTAAAAAAAAGAAAAAAATTAATCGTTAAACTTAAATTATGCCCTTAATAAACTTACTTGGATGCAATATTGTTCGAGTTGCCTTGCATATGTCTCATGCAACAGGTCCCCTTATGCAAGTCTGTAGATCTCCATATTAGAAATTATCTTTGCTCCAAGTTGAGGATCAGGTACCATTTTCTCTATGAAATGTAGAGCCCACTCGAAACCTCCTTATTGACCTTGAAATCCTAGCAAAATTGGAATGCCAGTTTTAAAAATGTTGCTGCATGTAAGAGTTTGTGAAGCTGAAAGTGCTATTATTGATCAATTATGTCCCATATGAGATGTTAATTATCCTCAACACTAACATAAAAGGATCTAATGGCCTCCTTTTCCCTATCCATGTTTTCATATATACTCTATTGTGAGCTTCTCTCCATCAACAACTCAAAGGAGAACAACTAAAGGTTTTGTGAATTACAATTATCATTAAGCATTAACATAAATAGGTGTGAACAAAACTCAAAAAATTGAATGGAAATAGGAACATAAATGAACAAAAATATAATGGAAATATGAATTAACCTCTGCGAACTCTTTCTTTGAAAGTTAGAAGCTATGCTCATTGAAACCCCCATCAACCACATCAAACCCCTACATTGATATTAGCATATGATGATGTAGACCACTCATTGCTAACAAACATGCATCTCAAATAAACCTTTGATTGAAGCAAAGATTGCAACATGATAAAGTTTGTTGCAAAGCTGGTTGTTCTGAGATGAGCAAACTCTTTATCCATATATTTCCCCATTAGGTTGAGGACTGTAATGTCCCCATTTTTGCGAGCATCAGAGTTTGGATGATTAGCCTATCATTTGACCCTCGTAGGCTAATGGGGTTGTTCAGAGGGTCCTGTTTGGCAGTTATCTGGTTGCCTTCTCCTTCAGAGCAGAGTTTGGTTCAGGTTGGCCTTCGTTTGGTGATTCAAGACTCAGTTTCACACACTTACTATTTATAGTAAGTCAGCAGGTTAGGAGAGTCCAGTATTTATATTTATTGTAAGGCACCTGTACGTGTGATGATCTCAGTTTTCATTCAGCCTGGCGAAATAAGAATTAATGTGCAAGTTATGTTATTTAATTATTATTAAAGGTGACTTTAATAATAATTAATCATTAAAAGTATATTATAACTTTATGTCTAAAGGGTCCATTTAATGACTTAAAGCACATTAAATGATTAATTAAAAGTGTGCCCACTTGAAGGAGTTATTTTATAAAGTCTAAATGTACATTTAATATTATTTTATTTGAGTGAAAAGAAGCTTCTAGATGGGTCGACTTCTTCTTGAGAGATTATAAAAGGGGATCAACCGAGGCTATTGTATTCATCTAGGATTTGATACTTGAATGTTTGTTGTGGAGAAGAGGAAACCTAGGGTTTCTGCAATTTCTACATTTATTGATCATTGGGAATGAGAACTCTCATTGATCGACATAACTGAGGTTGTGAAAGATCTTCCGAAGGGTTGCCTACGGGTTGGCTGCATCCAGTAGTCAATGTTGAGCTTTATTGGTGAAAGATTCAGAAGTTTATACAAGGGTTTGTATTGCAGATTAGATTATTAGAGAAGGTAAATATTATATAATAACGGTATTGGTGGGTGGAGATCCTCTTCACCAGCACATGGGATTCAAGCAAGGAAAGATTACATTCTACAGGTGATTTCATTGAGGAGTTTTGGACGATTCTAGGGCTGGTTGATTTAATTGGAAAGAGGACGATTTGTAGCTTCTGTTGGCAGGGGCAATTCCATCCTTGATGGTTCGATCTTCTCATTAGAGACTATTAAAAATCAAGAGTTGCATTTAGGAGGTTCGTTGGATATGAAGGAGACTTGGCGCTGAATGTACATGCCTAGCAGAGATGTCTTTGAGGCAGCAGCAAATCATTTTGCAATCTCAGTTTAGGCGGCCCAGGTTCGTTTTGATATTGCATTTGCTCATATTGTAGGGTACATCATTGTCATTATCAAGCATTGTAAATCGCTCTCAAGTAGAAGCGATTAGGGATTGTCATTAGGAGAAACATTGTAACCACATTCATGACATTTCAGTTAGCACAATATTACATCTTAGTCCATTTATATCATTGTTGATGACAGTTGATTGTAATTAGATTAAGGGCAGCATATCAGCAAATCAATGACGTTGAAAATTGTTCTCTAGTTGTTTGATAAAATGTGTCATGGCTGTCTCTTCATGCTTGCACAAATAGTTTGCATGTCAATTGCATGACGAAATGTTATCTTGCTGTAACTAGTTATATGCTCATATATTGCATCAAAAATACCAAAAGCAATCTGCACTTCATCCTAGATGAAAATGGTTATGTTTCACATAGTTTAGACAAGTTCTATTTGCATTTCAACACTTCATTGCAAGAGGAAACATACACGGAAAATTATATCAAACCAAGGCAGCGGTCAGGCCAAGTGTTCAACGAAATTCCAAAGGTACCAAATCAAAAAAGTTAAGTTAGAACTTGCAAGGGTTCTTATAGTGGTATTAGAGTGGTTCCCTGACATCCTGTGTTGGTTTGCAAAAATAAAAGTTCAAAATATTGGGGATTCATTATTGCATGTCAGTGGAAAAGGTTATATCAATGGCTACCTATAGCAGGTGTAGAATTAAGGATGGAAGATTGTTGCCCACCTTCCTTCCTGCCTCACCATCAAAGAAGAAAAAGCCTAGTTTGGAGAAACAGACGGAAGACATCTTGAATGATCTTCAGCTAAAACTTATGCTTTCACAACGAAGATTAGCTCATAGTTTGCAGCAGTATGGAGATTTCATTTCAAGACGAACCTCACCACGAAACAAAAATGAGAGACTTGGTGAAGTATCCAAAAATCTCTATGATGAATTTGGTTTAAAATGTGATGAGTCAGCAGATAATGACTTCCAACCTACAGGTGAACATGGGGTTGAAACTGAAGTGGTTGTTGATAAGGAAATCTTACAGCATAAAAATAGTATGGTGGAACCCCAAAATGATACTCACAACACTCAAGAAGTTATCAGTCACGATAACAATTCTGATTTTAATAACTGCAGTCCTTTGCTTGAGCATAATGAGGATTTAGAAGTCATGGTAAGTGCAGAAAATGTTATGGGAGAACCTTTGGATGTTGGCACGCATGTTATAGGTGTCAAACATGAAGATAGTATGGAAAATTTGACCCATAACCATTCTGATTTTCATGACAGCAGTAAGGAATCTTTGCATTAGCATGAGACAATGGTAATTTCACAGGGGGATGATGTTTCTACAGAGTTGTCACATGTTGGTACTCAAGATTTGGATACTAATGATGCAATTTATGATGAAGATTCATGCCACAATGAGTCTGATTTTTCATATCAGACCGTAGAAAACAAATCAGAAAATTTATTTAATGGCAATGAATCCCAGGATCATGAGTCGGATGGATATGCAATTTTTTGGAAGAAGAAGTGTGCGAAGATATTGTCAAAACACAAGCTTCTACAATGTTTGTTAAGCCATCCTATGAGGTACATAGCAGCAGTACCTTTGATGATATTGTGTGCGAAGTTGATAGCACACATGATGCTACTTATCAATTAGTGAGCGATGATGATTCAACCTCATATCATAGTGCAGATTCTAAAGTAGAAAACTTGTATGGGAGTGATAAGTTCCAAGGTCCTCATCATTTGGTAGGGCAACTTAAGGTTAATGATAGAATGATCGCTACCACTGTAGAGCATTTTGATGTTGCTTGATAGATGTTGGCCACCTATGGTCGAAGTACTGTTGGGGAAAATGAGCACTGTGATAGTAGTCTTTCCCTGGAAGAGTTTCATGCACGTTGAGAAGCAATTGGAATAATGAAACAGAATTACCTACAACATAGCAAGCAAACCAACATAGCATATTGGGTAACAACATAGCAAGCAAACCACAGGTGCAACTAAATGACCTCTTGAATCTTCTAGATCAAGAAGGTTTAAGGTTTTTAGGGTTTCACACTCCTCAAGGATCAAACGAGTGGACCACTATTCAAGATGGGGGTTTGGCAACCTTTTTGGCCATGTTGCTAGCAAGGTCGTCTTTGTCAAGTATTTTGAACCTTGTGAACGCGGAAGAAGGGTTGATTTTTGTAAATGCGAAACAATACAACGAGATTTTAAGGCGTAGGTTGGCTCTGAAAAGGAAATTGAAACAAAATCAAAAGAAAAACTTCACTTTGATTTTACCTAAGGTCTATAACAGCAAGGCAAGTACATCTAAGGTGGTATCCCAAAAAGAAGAGCAAACAAACCAAGCTGAACATAAAAGTAATGGGAAGGTAATAGGTAGCTCAGTGAACCACGAATCAAACACAGATACAGTGGGTGGGACCATGGGCAAGGCGGAAGAGTCTATTACAAACAAGATTGTCATTGAAAAGGCATCTCAGGAAATCTACAACCCCACGTCCTCACCACTGTTATGGTCATCAGAATTATATGTAGAAGAGCTCATGAGGTTGAAAAGTAGACTCGATGCTCTAGAAACAAAGGGGATGTACGAAGATAGCAGATTTAAAATAATTACTGCAGCAAATTGTAGGCTGGAAAAGGATAATCAAATGCTGCAAGATCAAATTTTAAATCTACAAGTTAACATGGAGAGGGGGCAGCAAGAATTGGTCACTCTAAGGCAAGAGTTAGACCAATTAAAAACAGCAAAAAACGAGAAATCAGCAGTAGAGGGAGGAGAAAATATAATGGAGTTAAAGGGGATCCAAACAGCATTAGCAGACTTGGAGGTAAAAGAGAATCAGTTAAGGGTACACATAAAAGAGGCCAAAACTTGGTCACAAGCGGTAAGTGGATCATCAAACGAGCAAAAATGAATCATTGAAAAACAAGTTAAAAGACAATTAAGAGAAGAAAAAGATAAACAAAGCAAGGTTACAAACATTATCATTAAAGGTTTGAGGGACTTCGGGGAGAAGGAAAGAACCGACATTCTAACAAGGGATTTTCTTAAAGATAAGTTGCAATGGGCAGGGCATATTCAGCAAGCTAGTAGAATTGAAAGAAAGATAGATGGAGGAAGAGATAGGCATGTAAGAGTCACTTTGAGAAATTTAGAAGATAAGAATAAGATCTTAAAAAACAGGGGGTTACTTAAAGGCACACATATTTATCTAGATGAAGATTTGACCTTCGAGCAGCAAGAACAAAGGAAAGAATGGGAGAAGGTGAAAACGGCAAGAAATGAAGGCAAGTGGGCTTGGCTGAAGAACGGGAAAGCCCAAATTAGTGATCGTTTCTCAAACAAGAAATAGGAATTATGGGCCCCACAGGACTACCTACATGTTGTAAACTGGAATTGTAGAGGATATCCATGGAGAAGAGGACCTGGTTTGGGGCCCATAGCAAAAGGGAAGGATATTATCATTCTTACGGAAACGCATGAACATGATGGCTGCAAAATTCCTAATTTCGAAGGGTATAAGAAATTTTCAGTTTGGAACGAAGGAAATGAAACAGGTAAAGGTCATGGAGGGGTTGCAGTGCTAATAGCTGAGAAGTGGCAGGGAATTGTTGAGTTTGTAAAAGAAGACACAAATAAACAATACATATGGCTGCAAATAACTGAAAATGGAGTAGCTTTTAGTCTAGCTGCTTGCTACTTTGCTCCAAAAAATTCAAAGTTTTATAAGAAGCGGAATTTAGACAATGAAGATCCATATGCATCACTAAAAAAAGATATCTCTACTTTTAACATACTTGGAGATGTGGTTTTAATGGGTGACTTTAATGCAAGGACAACCAACAATCAGTCTCTTCAGTTGAGCAGTGAAGCAAAAGGGGAGAACAATCCTTTATGGTTGGAGGAAGGTGGTGGTCTCCATTGGGAAAGAACATCTCAAGATGATAATGGCACTGTGAATTCGTTTGGGACTGAATTACTTGGGCTTTGTAGTTTGTTTGGCATGGTTATTTGCAACGGGGTGAGAGATTGGCCGAAGTCTGGGGGAGTCACTTGCAAGACTTACAATGGTCAAAGTGTGGTAGACTACGTGGTTTGCTCTCAAAGTTTTGGTTCTAGGCTGCTGGAGTTTGACATAGAGGACTGCCCTATTGAGATGAAATCTGACCACTTACCTCTTCGTGTTAAGCTTCGCATTTCTCCAATCAATCAGCACAACAAGCAAGTTCAACACATGCAAAAAAAAGCCCTTCCCAAGGGTAAAATCCTCATAAATCAGGAAAATAAAGAAATATTTAATGCTTTTCTTAAGCAGCAGTTCCATGATTTGAAGAAAGGAGAGATTAACGTTGTTAAAGGGGCTGATACCCATATTCACAGCAATTTGCTGATCCCGATAATCCACAAAGCATTAAATGCATGCAAAAGGTCTCTTCCCAAGGTGGGGGCTGCAAACACATTTCCGGCAAATCCATGGTATGATGATGAGTGTAAGGAAGCCAAAAGATCGCTAAAGGAGAGTGACATGGACAAAGAATACAAGAAAAAATATGTAAAATTAGTGCAATCCAAAAAAACTGAGTATGTTAAGGAAAGAAGGAAGGAGCTAATCTCGCTTGGGAAGCAGAATCCTAAAGGCTTTTGGAGGGAACTGCAGCAAAAGAAAAAGAAGTTGGAAAACAATATCACGGATGCCCAATGGTTAGAGTATGCTAGGCTCCTTTACGAGCGGATTCACGAGAAAGGCAATCCTGCGGTTGTTAACACATCAATGGAACTATTCACTGTGGATGATATTAAATAGGGAATAAAGAAGTTAGCAAGTGGGAAAGCGCAAGACATAGATGGGATATAGGCTGAATTTTTAAAGTGGGGGATTGAAACTCTTGCTCCTTACATAACAAGAATTTTCAACAATGTCAATCAGGAAGGCTTTCCTTTGGAGTGGACTACCAGTGTGGTCATTCCTTTGTTTAAAAGTGGGGATATCAATAACCCATCTAACTACCGCACAATTATGGTTAATCCTATCTTTGACAAGCTCTTTGGGAGCATGGTTGAGTGTAGGATCAGCAACTGGGCAGAAAATAAGGGCAAAAGGGCAAAGGGGCAGGCAGGCTTTAGATCTAGGCACTCTACCATTGATCACTGCATAACCCTTAGACACTTGATTGAGAAGATTTGGGACAGCCAAGGTGAGGAAGCTTATTGCTGTTTCGTTGACTTCAAGAAAGCTTTTGACACGGTGCTGTAGAAACCCTAAGTTTCCCCCGTTTCTCAAATCTGACTGTTTTGTTTGTTTTTCTGAAGTTTTTGGTTTTTTGGTGTTTTTGAGCATAAAATGCAAATTGCGAATTTGCAAGAAATAAAGAATAAATTCTATAAAAAATAAATCAACTCCGATAACAGTAGTATTTATTGCAAACACGGATGCCAGTCTATTATTTAACCTTCTGGAATGATTACAATAATGATCCAGTTACATGCAATCAAAAAGAAATGAATTTTTATGAAAGAACCTGATTTTCTTTGCTGCAATAAATGATCCTTTTCTGATGGTACGGCTGAGTTGAAAGAGCTTTTTATTTGGCACCAGAAGGAAAGATCCACTGCTAATGGAATATACGCCTCTGATGATGAAGTCTGCATGCAAATGATGAAGGCGTTTGCTCTGAAACCAAAGGTACGGCTCTCCTTGCAAGGTACGGCCAGGTACAGAAATGTACGGCCTGTCACAACAGCAATCAATGATAAAAGTACGGCCCTTGACTGGAGTCTCTAGATCTGATAGAAAAGGGCGCAACTACTGAAGAAACTCACTCTACTGAATTCAACTCTGAAACCCCTGAATATATTAAACTCTGTGAAGCTCTGTAACTTCTTCTGGATGAAGAAATTCCTCTGCCTGGCAATAAATCAGGTGATATCTCACACCCTCTGAATCACTCTCACTGGAGATGGCTCGTTCCCCAATGTTTCGAGACTGAAACCCTAGACTTCTGTGCTCTGCTCAAGACTTGATCAATTTTCAATTCATAAATGACATAATGGCTCGATTTTCAATGCAAAGCTTATATCTTCTTGAAAAGTGCGAATTCCTTAAAGATAGGGATTTTTAAATAATTCGACTTCTCTCTTTTAATTATTTCAATAGTCTCCGATTAAATTTTAATAATAAAATATAATCGTCAAATGGCCCCTTTCTGATGATGGCGACCCCCTTTACTGAAATCACTTAAGTTATAATAAAATATTATAACTTTATATTATAAACTCCAATTAATTACTATTTAATTAATTCAATTAAATATTAATATTTCTCTCATTATTAATCCGATGCACGAGCCGTCTGAAGCTGACGAATAAAGAAGTGATTCTGAACGCTAACAAATCCATACTGCTAAAAATAGCAGGGGTCCCACACTGAGTGCCAGATACTGCTAAAAATAGCAACTCAGGCTAGAAGTGTCCGAATGAGCCCGAACGAAAAGCCAACTGATCAACAACATCGCTAATCAAGCCGCAGGCCAAGCTCCAACATGACCCTCTCATCCAACCTATCGCCTCTAGGTGGCCTAGATAATAGGCTAATCCTGCCCTGGGAGAGATGTCAACTAGAAGGACATGATACCCCCTCCCAAATTGCTTGTCCTCAATTCCCCAACCCGGATGTCGCAGTATCCTCGCTCTCCCCATGTAGCATCCTCCACAGGCAATCTCTCCATTTCACCAGATATTCCCGATAGTCCTACGCAACTGCCTCTCCCTGTACTCCAAGATAGACTCAGGTACTAAGATCAACTTTCCCTCATCATCTAAGGGAGGTAGAACTGCAGATGGTACCACACGATGTCCCAACGCCTTCTTGAGGCGTGATACATGAAAAACATTGTGTACCCTGCTCTCTGCTGGAAGCTCAAGCTCGTAAGCCACCTCGCCAACTCGCCCGTGATCCCAGGACCGTAATCATGGCGGCTTTCTCCGACCACCTTCCCAGAGAGGGGTCACAGCATGAGTGTAAACCATGTCACCCACCTCAAATGCCCTTTCCTCTTCCGATCACGATCGCTTTTGCTGATTGCTTTCATGTATATTCTCCTTGAGAGCCCTCATAGTATCCTGACTCTCCTGCAACAAGTCTCCAGCACTCGGCACTCTACTGTCACTCAGTAGCAAATCCAGAAAACTCGGCGCCTCATACCCGTACAACGCCATGAAAGGTGACATCTGAATGGTCATATGGAATGTCGAGTTATAACAATACTCACACAAATGAATCCATTTGACCCACGCCTTCTGCTGCCCTGCAATATAATTTCTGAGGTACCCTTCCACCCACTTATTCACTATCTCCGTCTGCCCATCTGTCTGAGGGGGAACTGGTGCTCGGTCCTGCACAGAGTCTGAATACCTCCTGCCAGAAGGTGACTCAAGAACCGACTATCTCTGTCGCTCACAATGCTCCGAGGCAAACCATGTAGTCTGAATACCTCACGAAAGAAGACCTCTGCTACTTGTGTAGCTGTGTAAGTAGTGGTAATCGAAGAAGTGGGCATACTCCAGCCGGATCCACAACTACATATATGCATCCGCCCCGGGCTTTAGGCAAGCCTTTAATGAAGTCCATCGACAGGCACTCCCATTTTAGGAATCGGAAGGGTTGCTGCAACCTGCCGGTATACGTGTTCTCTGCTTGTTCCTGACAAACAGGGCACTCACGCACGTATTGAAGAACATCTCCGCCTTGAGTCCTTTCCATGTGAATCTCTCCCGTATCTCTGTAGGTTTTGAAGTACCCGGGATGTCCTGCTGTAGGCACGTCATGAAAGGCCCGCATGATGATGTTCTTCACCTCTGAACCTGGGATCAAATATATCCTGTTCTTGTAAATGATCAAGTCATTCACAAGCGTGTACCTGGTATCAATCGTCGATCCCTCAACAATACTGGAGGCCCAAGTATCCTTGGCATACTCTGCCACAATCATATGCCTCCAATCCTCCGTAATATGAACCATAGAGCTCAAATATGGCCTACGTGAAAGAGCATCAGCCACTACGTTCTGTGTACCTTTGATATACGAAATATCAAAGTCATAGGCCTGCAATTTACTGACCCACTTCTGCTGACGATCATTGAGATCTCGCTGCCCTAAGAAGTGTCTCAAACTGTTATGGTCAGTTTTAATGCAAAATTTGCTGCCAACAAGATACTGCCTGAATTTTGCTAAAGCATGCATGATAGCGAGCATCTCCTTATCATATATGCTATAAAGTCTCTCTGGCCCTCTGAGCTTACGGCTCTCATACACAATCGGGTTTGTCCTGCATAAGCACCGCACCAATGCCCTCACCTGATGCATCGCACTGAAGCTCAAAAGGCTTCATAAAGTCTGGTAGTGCTAAAACAGGGCATGTAGTCATCAACTCCTTAAATCTCATAAAACACTCCTGTGCCTCAGGAGTCCAAATAAATGCACCTTTCTTCAGCAAATCTGTCATAGGGGCTGCATGTCGTGAATAACCATTCACGAATCGACGGTAGAATCCACACAAACCTAGAAACCCTCTCAACTACGTCAGGTTTGCCGGTGTAGGCCAATCAATAATGGCGCGGATCTTTTCAGGATCCATCCGCACTCCTCCTACACTGATAATGTGACCTAGATATAACAATTCGGTCATCCCCAAATCACATTTGGATTCCTTGGCGTACAAGGACTCCCTCTCAAGAATACTCAACACGGTCTCCAGGTGAGCCAGATGCTCCTTCCAAGTCCTGCTGTATATAAGGATATCATCAAAGAAGACCAATACGAATCTCCTCAGCTGTGAATGAAAAACCCTGTTCATCGTGGACTGAAATGTAGCTGGTGCATTAGTGAGCCCAAATGGCATCACTACGAACTCAAAGTGCCCACAATGACATCGGAAAGCAGTCTTCTCTATGTCTTGCTCACTGTAGTGGACCTTGCAAATTTCTGCTTTAAATTTCTGTATTGATCCACTTGGAGTTTGGTCTGACACCTGGTTTGCGATCTGATTTTTTTGCCAATATAATTTTCTGATTGTTTATTTGGTTTGACTTTCAAATTTGCTTGATTAATTTTCTAGTTTTACTTGAGGGACATTTTGTCAAACAATTGCCCACTTTACTGAATGAGTTTTCTTTCAGATTCAAATGATTTATAAGATGATCATATAACTCAGAAAATTAACTACTCTCATTGCAACATATCACATCATAACAGCAGAATTGATTTGAACATATATAATTATTTCATACTCAAAATATCATCAGCAATTCACAAGGTATTTGATATCAACATAGTAGCATTGTAAGTTACAGAACAGATTGGTTGACTGCCACAGTTTGAACAACATATACAGCAATATGATTTCAGCATTTTGCACCTAACAAAGGTACTATTAGAAGTATTTGATTTGCTTTCAAACCTGGTTCAATCGCTCCAATCAGAAACTCAATAACAGCAACTGCAGTGGTGAAATACTCTAAATCTGATGCCACCGTTCAACCTGTAACTCCACGTATGGGTTTGTTATGACAGCGAACTTTTCTGGGGCTGTATATGGCCTGAAGCTTGGACAACCTCAACTGAAGCTGACTGGGGCGTCTTCAATACTTTCCCCAATTTATGTATTCATTAACACAAAACCACTTTCTTCTGTTGAACCCCTGAAAGGTTACTCGCCCAGCCACAAGGAGTTTGCACGTCCCTTCTAAATCTCATAGAAACCGCCATACACAAAATGGTAGCTGGTAAATGAATCGGACTGCTCTAAAACAAAACACGTCCTGCGTTATTGCCTTCGAATCTCACAAAAACGTGGTCTTCTCAGGCTGTATTGCTTGCTGAAGGTGTCGCCTAGGGTTACTTGCTGAATGACGCCTTCACTTGCACCGAGATGCTCCAAGAATCGACCAAGGGAAGCAGCAAAACCCGATGAAAGGAAAACACGCGATTCAGGAAGATAAATCCGTCTTTCTGTTCTTCTTTTTTTGTATTTTGACTTCAGCCCGACCTTCCAATCTGGATTTCAAATGCAAATATATCTGCTAGGGTTGATTCATTCGCCCAACCGAAACAGATCCTAGGGTTTCCAAAACCCACGACTCCAAGAGTTCGCCAATTTCTGCTGGAGGAAAATGTGGATGGTAAAAAAAAGTCATAAAGTTCAATGGTGCGAATCAAGCTCCCTTTCTTTCTTTTTATCTCTTATCCATTCTTTTCAAAAAGTGACTTACAAAGTTATTTTTAAAATATTTCATTGCCACTTTATAAACTATCTAAGTGGCTTTAATATTGCACCTTATTTAATTAAAATAATTGATTAATGTCATCCTTTGGAAATATAATTTAATTTTTGGACAACTTAGTCAATTAAATTAATTAAGTCACTTAGTCATAAATTTGGGGACATTACAGTCCTCCCTTCCCGAATATTGCTTGTCCTCAAGCAATCCACAACAACAAACCAGCCCACTGCCATAGCATCTGATATCTGAATGACAAACCAAATGTGCCTGTCCACCAACCGCCTGGATCCCAAATGATGCTGGAAAGAATTCTAACCAGCAACCCCTGTATGCAGTTGTAACTCTTGACACTGTCAATCCCTGTCAATCTGTGAAACCAACTGCCCAACGAGTTAACACCTGGATCCCAAATCCTTACACCCTCATCCCAAATGAAGATGTGGAAGTAGAGGTTCCTCCTCATGCTGATGTTGCCAACCACGCTTGAACTTCCAAGGGTGTGAAAGGAAAACCTCTTGATGAAGAAATCATACAAATCACACCATCCTATGCTGCTGATATAAATCAGAACAGCGTCTATCAGGTTGAGAATCTCTTTCCAAATGATGCAACTCGTACCTCTAATGATAGGGGATGATGGGAATTCATCAATACACCAACCTCCAACAAGGAGAGGATGATAGGAACTTTTCCTACTCCTCCAATCAGCTGTTATCCTCAAAAGACAATTTGAAATCCCAGTGATTAGCAGTGCAGAACAGCTGTCTAACGCCAAAGTGAGGACTACAACCCAATTAGTTAGGGTTGGAATGTTCCTCCTTATGTGTAAATCATCATGTCGTGTACCCAAGCCCAACTGAAACTCACCCATTTTAAGTAAATACCACTCAAAATGGAGAACAATGATCATGCATACAACATACCCTAAGAACAGACCAACTCCATACTCTACTAGTGCACAATGAGGGTGTAGCACTATCGTGACAATGTGGTCAAGGGCTCCTCCAAGAGTAACCAATCCCTCAAACCAAACTGAATCAGCAATGCCCTTAGCCACATATATTTCATCATAGGCTGGTACAGAAAAGGTGAACTCTACAAGTTCCGCCATAACTGTTATTTGAACCTCCAATGAGCTCTCTAAGAGAAGTGACTCGTGATCCACTTGATGACATTCCGTTGTATAGACTGACTTTCCTGAATGCATGCAGTCCTCCTTAAGAATTATGTTTTGAGCCTCGACTGGGCTCACCAAATGAGGTGACTCAACAAGCTCATGACCAAAACCACTCACATACCTCTCAACCAAGGTCTGCAAATCTGAATGGTTCTTGGTTTTGATCATCAAAATAGGCTCATCCCTCAGGTATTCTATCTCCATAGCTTCTTCCCTTGGAAGAAATAAGGATCTAAAGTAAGTTTCCCTCTGCTGTTTTGTTTTCTCCAAGAGATTGCAGTGATCCTTGATTTCTTGCAAGTGTTGTCTTGCTTGGGAAGCAAGTGCTTTAGCCTTCATGGTTCTTTGTCTCCACTTATTGCACATGTCCTGTGTTGTTTCCACATCATCCATGCTAGAATACAAAAGATTAGATCTTATGTAGCTTATATCCACGCCAATGGAAGATCTTATGCTGCTGTCACCAATATGTGTTATGGCTGTCTTCTCATGGTTTAATAAGGGTATCCTGCTAACCTCCAACAGAAAATCAGAAGTACCATCATACCCTTTCATCTTATCTTTATGAAGATCATCATCATCTAGAGGATGGTGCATATCGTGAATATGTTGAAAATAGGGCTTGGTTTGCTTTGCCCTCTCTAGCCAACCATCATTCAAAGTTTGGGACTGCTCTAATTCAGCTGCTCCAAGGTGTTTAAATTCAGTCTTGAGGTGAGATGTGTCATATAAATTACCATGACCTATACATGCTTCTTGAGTGCCAACCAAAGTAGAAACAATGTCACTCCTTTCCCAATGGTTAGAAGCTGCAATATAATTAGGAAGTGAAAATATATCCCTGCTGTTCAAAATCAGAAGTTTAGGACTGAATTCTTCATCCTTATCCATGCCTTTGGAGTTGTTAATGTGAGAGCAAATAAACATGCTCTTAACTGTCCCATCCTCTGTCTCATCCTCTTGTGGCTTAAGCACAATGTGTTTACCCATGGAAGTAAACTCTGATATCATCTTGCTAAAGGCTTGGTCAAATCTCCCAAGAGATTTCAACCATTGAATACCTAACGCCACTTTGTTCTCCTTAATCAGCTTTTTAAGACAAAATGTTTCATATGATCTTGACAATTGTCTCTCCATCGTAGATGATGCATGACTAACCAAATTGAAATCAATAATGTTCCATTCCACACAAATGAATGTAACACTTGTGGCTGATCCAACAAGTGTGTGGCCAATATCATCATTGTTTTGATCCTTCAAATAGCTCTCTAAAAGAGGAAAGTCATGGACCTCTTGATGCAAAGTAGGTGCCCGAACTGAAATTCCTAAATCATTCCTTAACTCTGATTGCTCCACCAGATTGGTCCTCATGCAAAGTTCGGTCCACATGCTTTGAATTCTTTTTGCCCCTGCCATGTCACACCAAACCAACTTGGTCCCTTCGAGTCTTGGACATACAAACAAGTCCTCATACTTGTCTCCCAAGTGAAAGCCAACAATAGAAGAGGTCTTACTAATTCCATTTTCATGTGTAGGGGCTGCTAACATATGATCCTGCAAGAATGAATGACTGCTAGCCCAAATAAAATCAGAATTCCTGCCATACCTTTTTGTAGTGCTTTTACTATTCTCAAACCTCTCCCTTATTGCTGTTGCATGTTCTCCATCAAAGGCAGATCCACAATGACAAACCTGAGGGCTGATCCCTTTTGCTGTTATGTTAGGACTGTTGTTGCAACTTTGAAAATCAGGCCTTACCTTGTGCTTGTGAGTGATGTATTGGTAATCCCTAATCCTTTCTCCCTCCATGATTGGGTGACCATCAACTAGGGCAGATCTAAGGCATGACTTCTGTGATAAATCATGAGTGTTATGCGTTACAAATTCAATCCCATAGCTGCAAGCTGAATCCTCATGTGTGTCCATCCCTTTGGTCTCCATGACCACGTTATAGGATGCTTCAAGCTCCTCTTCCATGACTCCACTCTTAGCCCTCTTCATGTTGCATTTGCCTTCCTTGAGTGTGGCATCCATAGAAGTTTGAATTTCTGATGTGTGTGTGAGCTCATTCACTATATTTTCCTCCCTTCTCAAAGCATTCGCATATATCTCGCACATTCTGAATAGATGATCTCTATCCGCAAGTAGATGCAAGTAGTTATCCTTCATCATTGCCACAGCCTCTTGAAGCCTTTGAAACTGGGTGAGGTAGAGATCTTCTTCGAAGTGCTTACCCTTCCCTAGGGTTATCCAACACAAATCTGCCATTGCCTTATGTACATGTTCAAAATGATTTAGTGCAGTAATAGATTCACCTTCATTCGTATTCAATTGCTCTTCCAAAGGATGAGGCTTATAGGACCCAATGTCTTCATGCAACATACCCTGATCATGCCTCCCCAACTCAACTTCCTCATGGTCACCTCCTCCATCAAAGTAGTGGGTAGAATCTTCTACCTCATGATCTTCCTCCATGGCGGGCCTAGAGTATGTATGCACCGCTATGACCTCTTTATTTTGACATGACAAGTCAAATTTAACCAATCCACTTGGGTCACTTCCCGCTGGAATTTTTGAATTATCCTTATGACCACCATTTGATCCCATGCCAATATGATGCCAAGGTAATGAAACAATGCTAGTAACATCCAAAGAACCCATACCTTGATTTGACCTTGTAGTTTTGGAAATCTCCATGATAGAATGTCCTTTTATGTAATCATTATTAGCTGATGTGAAGTCACCAAACCTTTCCTCTAAAAGAACATTAGTAAACCCATCACAAGAAACATTATGGAAGTCAATAGTCTTAGTAGCATCATTGGGTAAGTCTGAAAGTGGTCCCAACACTGTTGTTCTATCATTTTCTTCATGCTCCCTTTCGTCCATAGTAGCTACATGTTTGACCCAAGAATCACCTTGAAGCTTAGTCACATAGTCCTCCAATAACCCTTCACCAATGCATTGATGATTAGGTTTACTTTTTCCTGTGTTGGTATACTCCTTTCCCTTAGTATATGCTTTCCTTTCTTCAACGAGAACAGAATCTAGCTTTTCAGGTTGCTTTAATAACTTCGTTAAATTCCTATCGTAGTCTTGAAGAGCTTGCATTAATTCTGTCAAAAACCCCTGCCTAGACTTCATTTTTTTTTTTTTTTTAAATACAATAATCAACACCCTGCTGCAACTGAAAAGACTAAGTGCTGAACTCTGACATGCAACTGCCAAACACTGAACGACTTCTTTCACTACTGTAAATCTGTCCACTGCTGACAATCTGCACAAGTAATAGGCTTCCAAACAGGCTGGCAAGATCACCAGCTCTGATACCACTGTAGTGGACCTTGCAAATTTCTGCTTTAAATTTCTGTATTGATCCACTTGGAGTTTGGTCTGACACCTGGTTTGCGATCTGATTTTTTGCCAATATAATTTTCTGATTGTTTATTTGGTTTGACTTTCAAATTTGCTTGATTAATTTTCTAGTTTTACTTGAGGGACATTTTGTCAAACAATTGCCCACTTTACTGAATGAGTTTTCTTTCAGATTCAAATGATTTATAAGATGATCATATAACTCAGAAAATTAACTACTCTCATTGCAACATATCACATCATAACAGCAGAATTGATTTGAACATATATAATTATTTCATACTCAAAATATCATCAGCAATTCACAAGGTATTTGATATCAACATAGTAGCATTGTAAGTTACAGAACAGATTGGTTGACTGCCACAGTTTGAACAACATATACAGCAATATGATTTCAGCATTTTGCACCACAAAGGTACTATTAGAAGGTATTTGATTTGCTTTCAAACCTGGTTCAATCAGTTCAAACTGTTCCAATAACAGCAACTGCAGTAGAAATACTCTAAATCTGATGCCACCGTTCAACTTGTAACCCACGTATGGGTTTGTTATGACAGCGAACTTTTCTGGGGCTGTATATGGCCTGAAGTTTCTGACAACCTCAACTGAAGCTGACTGGGGCGTCTCTAATACTTTCCCCAATTTATGTATTCATTAACACGTCCTACCTTCTCTGTTGAACCCTGAAAGGTTACCGCCCAGCTACAAGGAGCTGCATCAGTCTTCTAAATCTCATAGGTTCCATACAAAATGGTGGCTGGTAAATGACCGACTGTTCTAAAACAAAACACTATCGTCTCAGGTTATTGCCTTCGAATCTCTCACAAAACGCGTCTCTCAGGCTGTACTTGTTTGCTGAAGGTGTCGTTTAGGTTTACTGTTGAATGACGCCTCTCACTTCCTGCACCGAGATGCTCCAAGAATCGACCAAGGAAGCAAAACCTGGGATGAAAGGAAACACGCGATTCAGAAGATAACCTGCCCTTCGGTTCTTCTTTTTTGTATTTTGACTTCAGCCCGACCTTCCAATCTGGATTTCAAATGCAAATATATCTGCTAGGGTTGATTCATTCGCCCAACCGAAACAGATCCTAGGGTTTCCAAAACCCACGACTCCAAGAGTTCGCCAATTTCTGCTGGAGGAAAATGTGGATGGTAAAAAAAAGTCATAAAGTTCAATGGTGCGAATCAAGCTCCCTTTCTTTCTTTTTATCTCTTATCCATTCTTTTCAAAAAGTGACTTACAAAGTTATTTTTAAAATATTTCATTGCCACTTTATAAACTATCTAAGTGGCTTTAATATTGCACCTTATTTAATTAAAATAATTGATTAATGTCATCCTTTGGAAATATAATTTAATTTTTGGACAACTTAGTCAATTAAATTAATTAAGTCACTTAGTCATAAATTTGGGGACATTACACTCACGGACCCTGATCTGATGATACCCTGACCGTAAATCAAGTTTGGTAAAGTAACATGCACCATGGAGCTCATCAATAAGCTCGTCTATACGCAGTATTGGATACCTTTTTTTGATCGTCCTCTTATTCAGGACTCTATAATCAATACACATGCGTAATGTGCCATCCTTCTTCTTTACCAACACAACTGAAGAAGCGAAAGGTGACTTGCTAGGCCGAATGTGACCCATAGCAAGTAACTCCTTGATCGTTTTCTCAATCTCATCCTTCAGCCGTTTAGGATGTCTATAGGGCGTAATCATAACGGGCTTAGCGCCCTCCTCAAGCTCAATGATATGCTCAATGCCCCTGTCTGGAGGTCTCCCTGGTGGAATATCACTGAATACCTTATCATGCTTGACTCCCAACTGCTGAATGTCTGGATGATA